>PVHY01000358.1:0-69644 GCA_004024945.1 Uropsilus gracilis | reverse complement strand
AGACCGCCTTTGCATGTAAATGAAATTTTCGTTCAGAATAGTTTGTTCTTACAGATCGCCCAAGAAATGTGGCTGAGGGGAACGTTCCCATGACAGATGTGATTTGGATGGGTGTCCTTGGCAAGACTGTGGGACGGGGGGAAGTCAGGGTCCTCTAGTTGGGAATGTTTCCAACTATCCCTCCACCCACACCTCCATCCCTCCATCCATCTGCCAAACACCTGGCTTAGGCGCATAGTGAGAAGAGCGAGAAAAAGAGAGGCAGTTATATTCTCAGGAATCCGGCATGTAATGTGACAATTATAAAAACTTGTGACTTTGCTATGATAGGGATAGGCAGAATGGATTGAGGGAATACCCAGAGGTAAGGTAGGTATAGGATAGGGAGGGTCACCATTTCTGCAAGCCCTGGAATGTTGCGGAGGAATTGCTAATCAGTCTGTATTTCGAAGACTGAGGCAAGACTCGTGGGTATGATTTGAATAGAGCATCCTGCGGGGAAGTGGAGGAAGAATTAAGGGTGCTTTCTGACTTGGCATTGACCTTGTTGGGCACAGCTGGAGAATTAAGCTGAGCTCCTCCAAGCAGCCACTTTGAGAAGTGAGCCACTGGATCGTAATGGATCTTGGGAGAATCAAAATGTTCACTCGTTATGAACTTGGGAGGTTAAACGTTCATCAATGAGAAACAGCCATCTTCACTTGGCAGCCACGGCCTGGGAGTGCAGAGTGACTGATGGGGTTAAGAAATACTCTAATATCTGGTGTCACCTTCATGTCCAAGGTTTCTCTTTCTTCCACTGGCATCCATAACGTGCCAAGTGAAATCTGTCCAAGAGATGCAGACTGAAGAGAACGGCGTAAGGAAAAGAGGGCTGGCCACGTGGTCCCACCAGCAGGGACCATACTGCTTCCAGGGAGCTGCCCAGAGAATCTGATGAATCAGTAAAACTGGGCAGATTTGCCTTAAAAATTGGACCCATCCCCAGGTGGTACACTGCAGAAAAAAAGTGGGGGATGCCGAGTTCCATAGATTGTATTTTTTGGGCAAAATGTACTCGATGAGCCCCAGATTGTATTTTCCATGTCTTCATGACTAATGTTTGCAATTACTAATAGTTGGGGACAGTTCCCACTGGAACAGCCGTCTTCAGTATTTATTAATACAGAATTAGTCATGTAGATTCTCTGGGACTTGGTGTTTTCGTATCTCCTTTCTTATCAGAGGAATCAGAGGAGAGCTGTGTCCTGTGCCAGCCTAACTTTTTTTTTTTTTTCCAGTGAGACGTGCAGTCAGAGGAAGTGGACTAGTTTCTGCTCAGAATTCAGACAAAAGTCTTTTCTGGTCAGAATGATGGCAGGATGGAAAAGACGAGCCCTTGATCAGCACGTCCCGATATGGGATGATACTTTTGTTCTCCACCAGTGCAGCTTGCAGAGTGTTTATTTGGCAATAGAAAAAAGGTCACCATTTTAAGGCAGTTCAGAAACCAAATGTTCCCATAATATGGCAGCTTTCTCACAAAGCACCCCTTGACTTTGCCGCTGTGGAATCTGTGCTTTCAGCAAGCTCAAGCTCTCTTAAATAGTCAATGTGTGTGTGTGTGCGTGTGTGTGTGTACATGTGTACATGCATGTGTGCGGGTGGAGGGGTGTGTCAGGGGAATTGGTGGTGGGAGGTCTGTTGCAAAGCTGAGGTCTCTATCACAAGGAAACTATTTATGTCACAAGGTGAGTTCTTTAAATAAGAGCAGGGGGTGGAGGGGCTGGAAGAGGGAGCCAGGTGCAGCATATGCGGCGACAGAACAGCGTGTGCAAAGCGACTTGAATCGGGTTGTGTTTTGTGCTACCCCATCCTTTTTTTTCAACAGCATTTGTACAACCTTGCCTGAAACCAAAATCTCTCTAATTAGTTCCTGCAGGAGGTATCTCTTTACTGCCACCTGTTGTTCAGGAAGATATTAGGGCTCCGCTGGGCACAGGGAATGTTTGGAACACCTGAGAGTGTCTTTATCCTGGGGACCACCCTTCAAGGAGCCCTTTGAGTTGCATTAGGTTGGTGGGCAGGGGTGAGGGGGGCTGCACGCACCCAAAGCCAGCAGAGTGAGCTGGAAATGGCACGTTTTCTTGACAGAGGGAGCCGCACACTCAGTTTCTAATCATCACTGATTTAGAACCTTAAAAATCTGTGTTTCTGCTTTCAATGGAAGCAATGAAAAACTAGTTTTGAGATGGAAATTGCCTCCTCCCATCATATCAAGTAAAACTGAATAAGGGGGACGGATGGACTCAGGCTGGGATTGTGTTCCCTGTGCTCTGATGTTGGGATGCTAATTTCAAATACCTGAGAAAAGTTGAAACTAATCACAGCCCCAGGTCAAAGTCTCATCATAGCAAGTTAACCCAGTGGCCCACTGTATGCATAAGATTTATTTTTTGCTTCTCTTGGGCATAGTAAATGTGTCTGGTTTTGTTCATTAAGGCCTCAGATTGGGTTTGTTTGGTTAACATCTGTTAGGAAAAGGGGTTTTCTCTTAATTGCACCATCTGGAAAGGGGGAGGCATGCACAGAGGCTCATCAGAATGGATTGAAGACCCAGCACTTCCCTATCTTGCAAAAATGTTTGTTTTTATTTGTTAAACTAGGGCTGTATCTGCATTTGTGCACATGAGAGGCTACCATTTTACAGGCAAACAATATAATTAGAAAGTGATTGGAATCAGGGAGGTATAACTTTTAAGGTACCAGCAAGACACGAAGATATTTGAGCATGTGTGTGTGTGTGTGTGTGTGTGTGTTTGTGTGTGTGTGTTCAGCATAAGGTAAGTGAGTTTGTCAGGTTTTTTCTCTCCATTGGCCTATATGATCAGCACCTACGTTATGCATCTTCTCTGTGATTGTGCTGCGCAGTGTGTATTACATGTGTGGGTGTGCACACCTGGGCTTAGGAGAGGTCGTAAAGGGGCACAGACAACATGTGCATGAGCATGAGTGAGCACGAGAGGAAGCCAGAGAGAGTCCAGAGAAAGGGAGTGATGATTCCTGCTAGCCTGGGGGGGCTCACCTGCCTCCCGGGCCCTTGCCCCCTACCCCTGCTTTGCCTGGTGTGCCTATGCCACTGCATAAACTAATAAAGAACCTATGCAAATTGGTGAGCCTGATACTTCCCCCTACCATTGTGAAAACTGCTGGCTACATTACAAATATCTTCCTTCCTGAGAATTTTTCCTTTTCTGAATATCCAACCAAATATTCCACACCCTTCCCTGTTACCATAGCTGCGGCTAGTCCTCACGCACACACAGACATCTCAATGCCACAGGCCATGTTAGAATGGCAATGCTTTAGATCTGTCTTTATGCAATTTGAGAGCTCATTAATTAGGACCACTTTGTGTGATTTAAAAAAAAATAGAAAAGGAACCCTGGCATTAAAAATAAATCTGAGAAGAGTTGAGTGAGGAACACAATTCACTTTCCCCTCTCTGTGTCAGTGACAGTCTGGAGACTCAGATGTCTCCGCACTCCACCCAACCCACCTCTAAGGAAGCAGAAACCCAGGAGCCTTCTGGGTTGATCTCCAGATGCATCTTGTCATGGACAAGATTCTCCTAATGTTCTGATTTAATTTCCTTTAATTCTTCCTACGCTAAATTTGCAGGGAAAGGGGTGTGTGTGTTTCTGAGATGGGGCTGGGGACATTTTCTGAGGGGGTCTTGAGGGGGTTTCTGCAGCTGTGTGTGCTTCTGACACTGAGAATGCTGCTGAAATGGAAGTCACTACTCCAAACTCAAAGTTCTCATCCACTCAGACAGAAGAGATCAGTGAGTGCTGTCGAGAGGGCCAGGGAACCAGGCTCTGAGGCGCTGACACGTCTCCATGAAGAGCTCACTGACTGTGACCCTCCTCACCTTGTAGTTGGTTTTGAACCAACTGGCAGGAAATCTCCCTCCATCACAGGCGCGTTTTCACAGAACGACCTTGGCAAAGGCATAAAGACAGACTGTGCGTCCCTGCTGGAAAGGTTCGGAGAGCAAAAATGTGTATTTGATAAGAGGCTTAATGTTTTATGTGGCTCCAATATGTTCATTAATATTTTTCCAGGCTTCAGTTTCCTCATTATTTGACAAATACTTGTGTCCTAGGATATCCCATCTCCTAGACACTCATCTTCCTT
The DNA here is from genome assembly GCA_004024945.1 of Uropsilus gracilis. Taxonomy (NCBI): domain Eukaryota; kingdom Metazoa; phylum Chordata; class Mammalia; order Eulipotyphla; family Talpidae; genus Uropsilus; species Uropsilus gracilis. Next base: position 65,468 of record PVHY01000358.1, on the reverse strand, counting down.
TCAAATATTCCATTCGAATTCTATGTGCTTACAGGGTCAAGTTATTACAAACTCCAATGGGCCAATTATTGAATTATTTTGACATTTCTTGGAGCTTCCAACGATCAGAGGCCCAATGCAATGACAATTTTTCAGGACTGGCTTCAGGAGGTAAAATCTGTGTGGGAGTTGAGGCGGTTTCTCACCATCTGGGAGGCGGCCTCCAGCCATCCACATGTCCCTGCTCGGTGAAAGGGGGGCTCAGGAGTCAGGGGCACCCCCTGGTGCATAGCTCTGGGCCTGCAGTGGGTACCACAGACTCTGGGTTTTCAAGGGCTGACTGCAGGGACAACAGGGAGATGTGGAGCAGCAGAGTTGAGACCATCCCTGAGAGCGGTGATGCCTTTTGCAAAAGAGGACTGGATTGCTGAGGCACCACGCATTGGCACGTCCTGTGCAAAATGCATTTGATCGCCATATTTAGTTCCAGAATGAAGCAGAGTGGAGGGGCTGTGTCTCATTGAAGAAGGCAAGACAATTTAAAAAATCCCCTTTAACCCTCAGAAAGGAACACTTGCTAAATGAGGAGCTTGCTTCTTAAGGTGGTGTCACGTCTAAGTTCTGCCCCAAGTTACTTATTTTTAGTTGTGCTTTTCAATGTTTGTGCTGTTTCTACCATGTAAGAGAGTGCATTTGCATTTCCATAGCATAGGAACATTTATTTAAAAACATTATCTTATAGTCACTAAAAGCATGTGGGGGGTGCAGTTAAGTAATCACTGACAAAGATGCCAGGAATTTGTTTATCACTTAAAGTTGTCGTGTATCTACAGTAAGCATAGCTTATGAACCATTTGGTGGCACTTAGGGTGGGTGTAGATTACAGCGAGAAAAACTGGGGTGCCACCAACTCTATCATATGAAGGTTTTGACTACAACTTCCTAATGGTAACAGACCATGTAATTATAGACTGTTTCCAGAACTTTATTTCCAGTGTATGCAAACACGGTCAGATTTAATTAGCACATACTAGGTGCTTTACACTATGGGGAAGGCAAATCTTCCATGAGTTTGGTAAACTCAGCTTGCAAAACTTTAGGGGGAGATTCATGTTTCTATTTTTCATCCTATTTCTTAATATTGCGACTGCTTCCATTTCAAATTTGGACAAGAAATACTTGCACAGACTAACCGCCCCACATTTACGAGCATATAACTAAGTAGTTAAATGTTAATGCTTTGAATCAAGCCTTGGTTGTGATGGATTCTGAGACTGGGGATTAAAACATCCATTTTTATTATGGGAAGAGCCTTGGGAAGGGGGACCAGAGGCTTTGCTTGCTCTGTGATCAGCTGCATTGCTAAGAATAAGGTTAGTCAGCTCTCTTCAAATCACAGTTCCCCTCCAGCCCTTTATCTAGAAACCAGATAGTAGCTGGTTGTATCACTGCCACAGGTAGGCAGGGATAGAGGAAGGCACTCAGACCATGGCCTTGCCAAGGACTTATGAGCTGGCAACCATCAATCTCTCTGTGCCTCCCTCCCTCATTCCACAATGGGAGGTGACAGCCTGGTCTTGGGGACTCAGAGCCTAGCGAGGACTGTCCACTCTCAGCAGCAACGGCCACGACATGCGTGTCACTGGGTTCAAATCCCAGCTCTACTCCTTCACAGTGATGCGAGCGCACGCAAGTTAAGTCACCCCTCTGAACTTCATCACCTCAACAATGAGCAGGAGGTGGAAGAGTGCCTGCCTCAGAGTTCTTGGGTTAAATGAGAAGATGGATGAAAACATACAGAGCCCCAGGGAGAGACCCTTGCATTTCACCTGCTTCCGCTCATCTGTGAGAATCATGGAGATTTGGAAAGGAGCTCTCTCCCACTGTGGTAGAAAACTGAGCATCTCAAAGTGCAGTGCCCCCCCCCCCCACTCTCCGCCCCAGGCAGTGCGCACCCAGTAGCTTCCAAGTCTCAAGAAAGGCAAATTCTGGCCCCACCCCAGGTTTACCAAATCAGGAGCACTGGCAGCAGAGGCATTTAACCAAGTCTCCCAGACACAGGAATCGGTGCCCCTGGCAAGGTCTCTTCGAAGGTCCCTAGTTAATTTGAAATGAACAGCTTCATATTCTCCTCCTTAAAGGGCCCCTCCAAATTGTATCACTGCCTCTGCCTGGACCCAGCCTGGGTCATGGCTTGTAAAGGTGTCTGCTTCCCTGGGGCCAAGCAGAGTGAGTGTCGCTTGGGAGCTGTGTGCCACCCAAGTGTTGTGATGTTTCTAAAAGGATTGAACGTGACAGGAAACAACACCGTGATAAGACGTTCACCGAGAGCCATTTCCGTCAGTATCTCCATGTCCAGGACCCTGCTCCTGGTCTCTGGATTGCCCCAGGGGGCTCGGGCAAGTTCCTCTTTGAAGTTTTAAGAGGCCCGGCAACCCAGCAACAGAGCTTCTGAGTGCTTTTGGGATGTCTTCATCAGCCCGACTGGGGAATCCAGGCAGTAACCCCCGGCCCCTGCAAGATGACCAGGTCTCTGAGTGCAGGGGCTCCCCTCTTGCGCCCCACTGCACCCAGCCCTGCCCCTGCCCTGCCCCCTGCCAGAGCCACCCCCTACCTCCCACTCCCCCCCCCATGGGAGCTTAAGGCTTGCTGCTATGGGCAAGTCCCCTGCGGGCTCTCAGGGAGAGCAAGGGTAAGATGGCCGGTGGAGAATGAATGTTGCTGCTGTGTCCCTGGAGATACTTTCTCTTCATACTAAGGAGCCTGTGAGGCCAGAAAGTAAAGTGGGAGGGTCAGAACACAGAAAAGGGTGTGGTGTAGCAGGTACAACCCAAGGGTACCCACTGACTTCCATTCTACTGTCTCAGTTGCTTCTTGGTTCATTCTCAACACCAACCCTTTTTAATTTTTTCTTGGACTCTTGGTTCTTGAGAACCTACCAGCTAGCGTTACCAGAAAAAAGTCCCTTGCAAATTATTTTTTTTAGTCACAGTGAAAAAATGCCAGGAAGATCCTTGAATTAGTAAAGCTGCCTTTGTGACTGAATTCCTTATTGCATGTATTCTTAAAAATAAGATTGGTATCTAATGAATGATGGCTGCTAAATGCCAAGTCTTTTTGCAAATGATGACATTCAGTTCAATCTTATTTTTGTAAATTTTGTCTAAAAGACAAAGGAAATACAGATTCCCAAATGCTAGCAGGCTTACCCTTTAAATGGAAGAACAGTCAATGTTCATTTTCTTCTTTGTGGTTTTTACTTTCTTCAGAATATTGTGTGTTGAATGAGATTTACTTTGTCATCACAGGAAAGAAAAGCTAAACCGGCACATCAAATAGGAAGTGTCATTTCAGACCTGCCAGACTTAAGTGTATCAGTTGAGAGATTGGATATACAAATCAAAAGTGGCCAGAAATATCTGAAATAGAACTCTAACCACAACCTACAGTAACAAGTCTAGAGAGCCCCAAGTGGCCATGACATGAGAAGTTTTTGACACCTTCCCTCATAGTTGCACCTGCTTCCAACTTAGGATCAATGGAAGCAAGCTCACTAGACTCCCCCAACCAAGTGTGTGGGACACGCCCTGCCAGCTAACTGGTCTCCAACTTCCCCCCATCAACAGCATCTAATCAGAGTTCACTAGGACTTTCTCTTCAACCCACCCTCCACCTTCCCCACTATTGTCCCTGCTGTTGGATCTCTACCTGCCCATGATGGTAGCTGACTCTCTTGCCACAGCAAGCTCAGAAGAAATGACTTTTTTTTTGTTTTCAATCTTTGTTTCCACCTAAAATCCAGTCTAATGGGAAACCATGTGTGTTGAAAAACAAGCAACTAGCTGTATGTAGCATGTTATCCCTTGTGTGACAAATCCGATTCCTCACTGTTGAGACAATTTTTAATCTCAAAACACTCACTACATCCAAATGGTCTAAAATGACCTGAAAAGATTAGGCCCAACTGAGGGTGAGTGAAACACTTGAAATGGTTGAATTTGATTTAAGATTTCCTAGTTGGGAAAGTAACATCAGAAGCAGAGCATCACTGTTCTTCTTAGCAGCATCCTAGCGTTCCCAAGCTGCTTGCCAAGTCTCGTTACCTTGCCCTCTTGTAGTAAATTTATTGACTAGAAATAGTAACACAGATTTGATTAATTAGAAAATGAACCTAGAACAAGAAGGATTTGATCCTGGAGAGGGTGCTATTAGCTATTCAACTGATTTCTTTTTTAAATCAAACTAAGCATTCTTACTGTGAATTTGATCGTGTAAGAATTGACTGGATGGGGAAAAACTTCTTTGTTAATGAGGGAAACTTAATATTTTAGGCAATTCTTATTTGAATTAAAGCTAGGGATAACTTTAAAAACTTTAGAAGAGAAGAATGCCAAATAATTTGGAAAAAACGTGTCAAAATCATGCAACAAAGACTCAGACACAGTGTGCATATGAATGAGGAATTCTGGTTATCTAACAGGTTTTCAGAAGACATCTGTGGTGAAATACCCTGATATGAATAAAACAAGGATAATTTAATTTCCGTATTAATGGGCATGTGTAGGTGGGGGTGGGTGAGAGGCAGAAAGTCACAAATCCAAGCCATTAAAAAGAAATGATGTTTCGATGCTGATGTCAAACAATTGGCCTGTTTCACAAAACTCAGACAGTGGGGGGGGGGGGGGTTGTGTCATTGATTCAGACAGTTACTTTGTATATGGTAGGTCCATACTACTTAGTAGTACATGATATACATAGTAGGAACAGATGTGTGAGTCAGGTATAAAGAACTGGGTATAGAACGAGATTAATACAGAGTCAGAATTTACCATATTTAAGTGGCATAATAACATGTTTTGAATAGCACGTTTAGCTGTGTATGTGAGTCCATTTGGAGGCAATACTGTGTGCTTTTTCCATTCATTTGAATAAATGCTAGCATGTTCAGAATTCAGTAAAGGAAACCAAATTGGCTATGAGTATGGCATCTGGGAACAAAGGTAATTTATTTAGTTTTACTACTGCATGTCAAAATGTAAAACAAAAGAGTTTGTTGATTTTAAGACTTAAGACTTAAATCATGACATTGTCAAGATGGGAGAACATGACAAGGGTGTCACAGAGATCTTGGGCACTTCTGGCCTTATAGTCCTGGGTCAGAGGCTGTGTGGGCACCGTAGGTAGCTAGTGGGTGTCATCATAAGCTTACTGGAAGATCTACATTAATAAAACACTTTGCTCACCTTCCCTGGCAGCTTCCCATGCTGGTCTCAGTGACTGCAGCTTTTACTTTTAAAGGGTCAGGCAGCAACAACAGCATTTGCATCTTTCAGACCAGCTTTACTCCATTGAGAGTGGCTCCTTGCAATCTACTCTTTGTGACTTTGCCAAGCAACTGAAAGCACACACACACCTTAACTCTTACTTGAACAGGTTCATTGTTTTACTAGCTACAAACCAGCAAGGCTCTATGCAAGCGGGATGTCTGCGAAGGATTGGGAGAAAAGATTCCATTGGTAGATTTTGCTGAAGGGCAGAAGACTGGGCCAGTTTGAGTTTCAGTAGTGGGAAAGATGGGCAACCTGGTCAAGTGTGGAGGAGGGAGGATCGTACCTGAAGCAGATAACTAAAGGTGTGGGCCAAGAGCATACCGGAAAAGGTCCGGTCACCCTTTCTGACAACTGATGCTGAAATTCTCAAGCTTCCCCATTTGAGGAGGGCAATCCTTTCTCGCTGTCTTTCTTCTTACTCTGAAGTGTTTTTGTTCTCAATATTTTCCATGCAATGTGACTAGGTCTTTCTTTATAGCTCTTACAGAGGGCCAAAAACATCTGAGTAATGAAGACTAGATGCAGGTGAGTGGAGATGGCATTTTGGGCCATGCCAAAGGCAAAATTTTATGCATTGATTTCCAGGTAGAATGAGGTGCAGAAGATCACCTTGCAGAGACAGTGAAAAAAAATGAACTTGTCTTTTCTCAGGTCTAATTAAGCTCTTCTGTCATAAACCATGAGAAGAACTCTATAGAATATCACAAGGGACAATGAAAACCGTTGGCCCCTTTTGCATTTAATAGGATGTCATGATTCCAGGCAGTTCCTTTTTTTATCCAAGACTGAAAAATAGAAAAGAATGTCTTCTCATTAGACTATATCTGAGTGACCCTCCTGGTTGAGTATCTGTAACATATTTGGAATAAAATTCGTGGGTCGATATGGTTCTGAGACAGGAGGTTACATTTCATGTTGATGAGATTCAGGTTCTTTACTGCTGTGCTGTTATATGTGAATATTACCTGCAGATCAACCAGCATATATATATATATATATATATATATGTATATATATATGTAGCATATATATATATGTAGTTTTCTATCCAGAAAAGTCAGAACAAAGAGAATATTAAGAAAAACTTCTTGAACTGTTCCCCATTTTACCTTTTTCTTCCATGTGAAAGAAAACTGGACCTCCAACTGGTCCCCAGTACATATGGAGGCAATATGGGCCCAAGAATGCATGATGACAGAGAGCAGAGATGTAATCGATTCCAAATGGACCATCATCAGGATAGTTGAAATGCCAGGCTGTAAACAGCATCCTCCTGTCTTATAGGATGTTATGTAAGGTTGAATGCAGATGAAAGCCTAAATTTATATCATGAAGCAAAGTCTAAAACACAGGTTAACCTCCAAGGCACTCTTTTATTCATGGTTGAATTCTGTTAACTGCTGTTTTCTAATAGTAGGACAATTCAAACCTTTTGTCTTCATCACTATATCTCTAGATAAGTGGGTAAGAAATCTAGAATTGAAAGGAATTTTGGGAATCCTTCAGACACTTCATCCTCACTTTATAAATCCTATACAAGAAAGTACGGGGAAGCTATATAGCTTGTTAAAGAGTAGATTACCCAGAAATTTTCTCCTAGATAGGATAATTAATGGCTCTTGAGTGCCTTTCAGCAAATACCTTTCCTGTACTGTAATGGCAGCATCGCTGTCAAAGAGCTGATTTCCTCGACTGGCTCACACAATGCAAACAGAGTTAACTGTTTGATGAATGGACTTCATATAATTGTTATTTAGAGAACATATACTTTCCTTAAGCTTTTATTGCAAAGATACACACACTCAACATAAAGAATAGCATCAATATAGAAATCTGAATTGTAGTAAATTTCCCCTTTTCTGCACCATATTCTGATGGCAGAGGTATTCACTCACACTTCACACGTTTTCTTACAACCTAAGTATGAAGTTTTTTTTTTTTTTTTCACATACTGTTATGGACACTTTTCCATGTCCTGTATATTTAGTTGCTCCTGTGTCCATGTTCATGTTTTATCTACCTTTTATATATGTAGCAATCAACGGTATGTGTGGCCTAGATGCTTAGTTTGCCATTCTTCTGTGGAGGAACTTGTCACAGGGTCCCAATTTTCCATGTGAACATTTGCTATGATAAGCATCCAGTTTGATCCTTTATCAAAGGTTGACCTGGGAAACCAGGGGGTGACCTGTTTATTGAAAAATTTGTACAGATGTCCAAAGTACAGTTGGTGTTGGATTTTTTAGGATGTGTCTCTATCTTTGAAGGGGAGAATGACTGCCGTTCATTCAATTATATAAAATGAAAAGAGTTTTTGTTTCAAAGGTCTTTTCTCAATGTTTGATGTAAATAAGGTTTTTATTAACTCACTTTTTAAATTAGCTCACTTTAGTTTTGGGCTTTGTACCTGTAGATGATTATTTTCATGTCCACTTTTGAACCTGGGCCATTTTGATAAATCACATTTGTTTTTAATGTAACAGAGGGGAAACTTAACTGCTTCTGTTTTTTCCACTTTTATTTATTTATTTCCAATTATAATCCCAACACAGTTTTGTTGGGGAAGCCTTTATTCAACTTTCAATAATCATACTTAAGACCTCATCACCTTTGGAATCTAATAAGAGGATGTAGTTCTATGGGTTTGAAAAATATATTGGAACATAAAAATACTCATATGGAGATAAAAGTTAAAGTTAGTGTTCTGACATCTTTCTTTCTTCCAGGTAAGAAACTTAGTGGGGAAATATTTAGCTTCTTATTTTGAAGAGAATATTTGCTTAAAATTCCTCTGTAAAATCTTAGATTTTCTTTTACCTCCATTTAACTTTATGTGCTTAGTGTTACTTTATCATACACTAAAGCTTATGTGAATGCCTTATTTACATAGGTAGAGATTGAGGACAGAAAATGTGTAGCTGGTGAGATTGTGAATACCAGTAAACAAAGTATCTGACACATAGTAAGTTCTCAGTTAATCTTAATTCCTGATAAGAGAAGTATGGTCACATAGTAGGTACTTAGTTAATTGAAGCCCCTCCTTCCACCTTGAAGGAATGTAGTTGACTTTCTGGGTTCCTTTTCATTTACAGTGAATCTTCATTCTTTGAAGCATTGGGATTTTCTACATTTTATCACCTCAGGTCAAGAAATCAGGATTCCTGGAAGCCAGGGGACTACAAGATCAGCACACACTGTACCTATCAATGCCTTCGTGGTGGTGGGTAGAAAAGCACCTGTTGGTGGGGACAGTAGATGTTGCCATGAAGCTGAGACTGATGGGGGGCAGATTTTAAATCTTTTAGATTACAGCTCATGTTTATTGTGCCATTGAAATTATAGAGCATCGTAGAGATGTTGAGGAAAAACATCTTAGAGGAAATGGATTAGTTTAATTGACTATTGAGTACAATTCCAAATCACAGAGAGAAAGGGGGTGTCAAGGTTCCAAATCTGATACATATATTTGGAACTAGTGAAGAGGTACCAGAGAGGAAAGATATGCAGGAAAGTCAGACATGCCCGATAGAAGTTGGGTACAACAAAACCACAACTGGGGGCACCATGAGAGTCTGAGGAATTCATGTGAGGTCCCTTAAGACTTCCTCCATCGACAATTATGTCCTCAGACATCATCAAGTCCAAAACCAGGGCAGATATAGGTGAAGAACCTAACACATCCTGTCTAGTGGACCAAGGATCCTACTCTCTTAGAGGTCACCATCTTGTCGGTATGACCCCAAGCCACTGGAGCATGTAGCTGGGCTATGACAATAGAGATGGGAAAGTGGCTGCATGGATCAGAGGACCAAAAGATGATAGAGGAAAGAAGGGAGGGAAGAAAGGACAAGAAGAGAGGAGGTGACAGATGCAAAGTTTTCCCTTCCCAGGAATTTGTAAACAGTGCAGAACCAATTATCTCTATGGTGAGTGTCCTTCCTTAAGTCATTGGTTCCTTTGTCAAAGGCTAGAAAACAACATCCTACTTTCCTGCTCCTTATGAGAATTTTTAAAATACTGCTGTTTCCTGTTCTAGCTCCCCGAGCCTCATGTCTTTTGATTTCCTTTTCCTCTGTGACCCTCCTCTCTGCTGGATGTCCCTGCCTACTCTCTCCTCCCTCTCCCTGATGCCTCTGCCTTCTGCCCCTCCTGCTGCGTACACCCCCCACTATCTCCAGGGAAAGGAAATTGCTGCTACTATGAGCTACTGAAGGGCCACCCAGCAGGTTTGATGTTTTCTAGCTTCAAGAAAGTGTCTCTGTGACCTTGGGTAAGAGTGGGCAAAGGCTTTGGGAGATAGACAGGAGAATGAGGGTGGTGACGGTGACAGTTGCAGCAAGCCCACCCGTACCAGCAGGAGGGAAATGTTAGCCTGCCATTTCTGGAAGCTGGGGAGCATATGGAGAGCCTGGAATTGTTGTCAGCAGCCCAGATCGGGGCTATGCCATCCCGCCAGCTTCATTGTGGCTTTTTAAAGAACACATTTCAGTAAACTCCCTTACCTGCAAATGAGAAAATGCTTCGGATTCTGGTCTTGTGTAGTTTTCTGCATTCTAAAATAGGTATCTGGGCATCATGGTTAAAAGCTGTGTCATACTGCATTGTGTGGAAATCCCATATCATTTACCTAGCAGACTCCTGATTTAGGGACATTTGGTTCATTTTCATTTTAAAACTAATTCTAAACAATGCTTTGGTGAACATCCTTTTATATACATTTTAATATACTCTTCTCATTACTTTGTTAGCAGTATAACTGCTAGATCAAGCTCTCTCTTTCTCTCTCTCTATATATATATAAATGTATCTAAGACTATATATATATATATATATATATATATATATATATATATATATATATATATACTGCAGGGTGGTTTCTAGAAAACTTATTCCAACTACCCACCAGCTATGTGAGAGATAACCAGACTTAGTGTCTCCTCTGTAGGAGTGCCAATATTAGAACCTGGCACAGGAATTATTCTAGAAGATAAACACCCCAGTGGAGAAAGATTAGATTAAATCTGGGCAATAGAATTATAAGGATGTTTGGGGTGGGAGGAGAGAGATTGGCATTTATTTTCTGTTTTCTACAATGAATGTTAGTGTTTGTGTAACTAAAATCTCAATTTTAGCTAGACACGGTGGTGCGTGCCTGTAAGTGACAGCCTACGGAGTTGTGGCAGGGTCAAGGGATCACGGTTTGAGTCCCGCCTAGGGCAACATAGTGAGACCTAGTCCCAAAAAAATAGCTGGGTGTGGTGGCACGTGCCTGTAATCCCAGCTACCTGGGAAGTTGAGGCTGGGGATTGCTTGAGTCCGTGGTACCACAGGCAACATGAGCCTGTGGTTCCACAGGCAAAAATAGTGAGATCTAGTCTCAAAAAAAAAACCATACAAATAAAATAAAACCTCAATTTTACAGTTCTAAGCTGGGATTTTTTTCTATAAGTATTAGTATCCTAATTAATCCTAGCTAGTCAATTTCCATTTCTCTTCTCCCTTATATACCAGTGAACTAATAGGGTTGAAGAGATCTTAAAGTCTGAGTAGTCCAGATCCTGAATCGGATCTGTGAGCCCCAGCCTCAGCCTCCCAGGTAGCTGGGGTTACAGGTGTGCGGCACCATGCCCAGCTATTTTTTTTTTTTGAGACTAGGTCTCGCTATGTTGCCCAGGGCAGGTCTCGAACCCATGGACTCAAGGGATTCCTAGCCTCGACCTCCCTTACTAGGCTGGGATTAAAGGCACGTGCCATTGTGCCTGACCTAAAGTCTATCAGGTTTAACTCATTTGGTGTATACAAGTGAGGAAATTGAGTCCTACTGTTTAATAGGAAGGGGGTGTGGTAAATTGCTGCCCCATAGATGGGTGGGTGTATGAGCAGTGGGGCCTCTAATCCTGTCACTAAGACCACATGGTACATGGAAATTCAAATTATTAAAGAATTTGGATGTAGAGGTTAAGCATAGGAGAAACAAGCATGGAGTCACCAAACACTTGGAGAACAGGTGTCTCTGTGCATGCAACTAGAGAAGTGACATTTGAAACCACTGTATTTTTGGTACCTCCAACTGACCAGAACATACAGCAGGATCCTGGAAAATACAAGCCCTAGAAAGTCAGGTAACGAGCCCATGCGCAGGCAAGGTGTTGATTATTTGACTTTGGTTGAGGCCACCTCTGATCTTGGAGGAAGACTGACATAGATGAGTAGTGTACGTACTTGGGGGTGTCATGAGCCCCAAGATTCTAGTACCTTACATGGGGCATGTGTAGAGGGGCCAGTTTGTCCTTCAATGGGTATAGGTCTCTGACTCACCATCTAAGTACATAGACATATTATAATACCTGATATGCACATGGTATGTAATTTTATTATTAAATAATAAACAAGGCATTTATATAATATAAATAACAATGAAAAGCTCTTATTTGGGCATACCTTTCCATATCCCACTTTTAGATACCATGGCCTACAGTTTTAGATGGTAATATAATCTTTGTTGTAATCATTAAATGTGATTTGTTTATTAAACATATAGATTATTTTCATTTAAATTAAATCTACATCAATAGTGAAAGCCATTTAAGTATGTTTTATTAATTAAAATTAATTGTATTAAATTAAATTTAGGTCAATTCAATTTAGAAATATCAAAGGGTTTTTTTTTCCCCCTCTGGAAAGAGCTTCTCTCCATGTAGCACCTTCTGAAAATCAATGTAATGTAATGTAACCAAGGAGGAGAAAGACTGAAAGAAATCCTGTCTGTCTTACAGTTGATACAGGTTGGAAAACAATTGTCATTTTTTGGGGAAAAATAAGTAGGAGCTCTGCAGGATCCTTAGATTTAAAAGCTCCCCCATTATCACCCCAACTCGCTTTTGTTCATCATCCTGGGCCCGATTGCCTGTTATCACCTTCAAGAGAACAGCTGGGTCACAGTGAAAGGGTGTTAATCTCCCCGTATCTTCTCTAACACCTATTGACAGCTAGAGTCAGGGTGGCCTACTTCAACTTTGCTGAATTTGACTTGTCAAAATTCCTTCTGGGCTTTATATTCACTTAAAAAAAAATACGGTCTCTGCAATTTTCCGAGCCAGGTTTATAACGAGGGTTATTCTGCATGACCCAGCGTTGGTGCCCGGTCACTGACTCCCATTCCTGGGGGACGCTGCCCTGCCACAGGCCCCCATGTACATAAATCACCCGAGCCAGTGGGGTGCTAACAGACCTGCACGTGGCAGAGGCGCTCCCCGCCTGCCAGTTGGAGCTTTTAGTGCCATTTCCTGAGTTTTGTACCTGGAACTAACGGTGCAGTCAGCTCCAGGTCTCCCGTTGTGCGACCAGGGGCTGCTCTGGGAGTGGCACCAATCAATCAGTCAGCACCTGCTGGTTGATTTGCTGGACCCCTGGGGTGCAGAATGCTGCTGGGTCTAGAGACAGGAATGTGTCCGACAGGCCTTGCCCTGAAGAGCCCCCCAGAGTAATTGGTAGAGTGACGGCTGTATGGAGGGAGGGTCTGCAGGGAACCCTGATGCCACACCCAGAGTTGGGCTGGACTCAGGTGAGAGGCAGGAGCCGTAAGGTGAGAACAGAATGTCTGATGAGCGGGAGATGACTGTGGATGACCTTGTAAGGCCGCCCATGGCATGGGAAGGTTTCGGGCTGGAGCTGGAGGTTGAGGAGGTTCAAGGCCCAGTTCAGACAGGGAGGCTGGTGACCAGCATCAGTCCTGCTTGGCCCGACCATCTTGGGTTCCTGGGTCATGGGCTTCCAGTGCTAAAACCAGCGGAGTCCTGGGGACATGCGGGTGTGTGGCCCCCATTCAGGAAGGCCAGAGTAAAAATGAATACACCCAGCGGCCACACTGGTAAGTCCTGGCAGGGTCACTTCAGTGGGGGGGAGGGAGCCCCAATAGAGCTGCAGTCGGTAAAGTAGCACAGATCTGTTTCAGTGTTTGAACTTGGAACTCTGCCTATAATTAGAGCCTGGGCCAGGTGCTAATTGGGCAGCTAGAATGAGTTATACCAGGAAGGGGGAGCTCCAGGGAGCTCAGCAGGGTCTCCTGTAGGCTTTGCTGTGGGAAATGGCATGGCTAATGGGAGGCGGAATGGCTAATGGGAGAAGACTTGGGTTTGGCCTGGAATTTGTGGCAGGTTCTGTTGTTGAACAGCTCCTGCTCCCTGTTGGAAGACACTTGCTAGGTGTCTGTAGGGTGATGGGGAGAGGCAGGGCCTGGAAGTCCAGATGGAAGCTTGAGCTTGAGAAGCCAGTCTAACTAGAAGACAATCATCCAGTGACCAGGTCCAGGAGGGGTCCATGAGGTATTCAGTCTGGGAAACACTACGTTATATCCTGTCTTCAAGATGATTCACAATTTACTAAGGTGACAGCCAAGATAAGGGCCGCAAAGCTTCCTTTGTAGAGGGGTCAAGGCAAGAAGGCAGGGTGTTTACTCATATTTTGGGGAAGAAGGTTTCTCTGGAAAGCACTTTGGAATGTTTTACTATGGACATTTATGAGTCACTTTTTAAATGCAAAAGGACCATCATGAATGCATTTTAGGAAGCTTGTCCTAACAATGATGACAGAAAAAATAGAAAGGCGCCATGGCAGTCAGAGTCATAGAGAAAGAGGCAGACCCGAGTCCAAATTCAGTGTACTTCCTCCAAGACACATTACCTTGGTTTGCATAGTTTGATTAAAATTTGGTTTTAGAGATCTTGGCACAAAGCCCAGCACATGGAGAGCACTCACTGTATGGAAGCTATTATTATTCTTTTCATTTTATTATGATAAATTGGACCAGAATAGGTCAAGTCGTCAAAGCTTGGCTCACCCGTGGGATCTATGGACTTCCCAGAATTGTTCCACCTTCCCCTCCCAGACACAAATGTCATGTTCACTGTCATGGGTGCCATCTTTCCTTCTCTGCTGAATGAACTGTTAAAAGACTGAGCTGGCTCCCAGCAGAGACACTGCCAAGCAATATGGGACCAGTAGTCTGTCAGATGACACAGCAGCCTGGGCACCCAGTGAGGGGCCCAGCACAGCCCCCAGGAGAGGAGCATCTCACTGCATGAGTCAGGGAAACTGTAGAGGGGTGGGGTGTGGGGGAGACCATGTGCTGCAGGGCCTTGCTGGAGGTGGTGGTGAGTGACAGCAGAAGCCTGGGATGAAGCTGTGGTTGGAGCCTCCATGAAGACCACTCAGGTGCTTGCCAGGTGTCCTCTGGACACATTCACATTTTCTTTCATTCCTAGGGTTGGAATCAAAGAATGTTCTGGAAACAAGCAAAAGAACATCGCAAGACAAGGTCAGTTAAAAACTAAAGTGAGAAGTGAGGGGAAGAAGACGCTCCATCTGCCCATGTTCACCCAGATAAACCACATCCCCTTCTGAAACTGGGTTTCAGGGTCTGTTAGCTGAGACTGGTCAGGACTCATGTTGGGAATGAAGAAAACTTCATTCCTCTCTTCAGAACACTGAAGACGGAATGGCATGATTGACCTCAAGTGTCACCATTCCTCCAATAGTAACTCTTAGAGACATTCCTGAAGAGATAACAGCAAGTTAATAAGTGAATCCCCTGCCCCCAGGTAGCCCACAGGAATTAATGTTTTACCTAATCTAATTTTGCCTAAACCACTTATTCCCCTTGTTTGACTATCTGCAAACTATTGTTATCCCTCTTTTAAAATAGGCTAGTAAATGTAATAAGCATGGCTAGATGATGCCAGTCCCAGCCTCTTTGGCTGAGTCAATCTCTCTCATTGTCCTTCTTTATGCCCTGTGCCCCTGCTCTTTACAATTGGGAAGAAGCCACATCCTATGACCAGCAGATAAGCCATAACCCCTTCTGAAACAGGGTGGTGTAGGGGGTGGGGGAGGAGAGAAGGGGAGAAGCCACATCCTTTGACCAGCAGGTAAGTCACACCCCCTTCTGAAACCAGGGAGATAAGAGGGTTGGGGGACAAAGGGGCACCATCATGGACATGTATCTTTGGGACCTTTGGGACTAAAAATGGTGACTGGGGTAAGATAACTGGCCACTTGTGACTTTAATGACTTTGTTTTCCCTGTTAATATTTCCTTGTGAATAAATCCCGTTGTTTAACTGCATTGACTGGCATCTGCTACACGTGGGTGGTATGAACCTGAGGAAACCTGGGTGGCAGAAGCTGCATTTTAAATGTGGCTTGTTGGTTGAAGGCTTCTGCTTCTTTTGATCTGATTTCAAGGTCACAATGCAATTTAAACATCAGGTTTTTATTTACAAGGAAAACAAAAAGTCCTAATGCCACAATTGGCCAGTTATTTTACCCCAACTACTGTTTAGTGTGAAAGTCCCAAACACATGTCCCTTTGCCCCTTCAAACCTGAGGCAGGGACTCTGCAAAGACCAGTCTTTCTTTTCTGTATTCTCTTTGCTTCTCTCTCCAGTGTTCCAAGTGGCTCTGCTTCTCCAAGGCTCTTCAAACTTTTCCAACAAATGCTGTTGCAAAAATCAGCTTTCTAGATCCCTGGCCATCTCCAGGCATGAACTTTCCAGCTAGCTTCCATGCCACCTTGCTGTGGCTCCATGCACTTCCTTCATCAGGCCCACCTTCGGTGGCATCTGGCCAAATCCACCAGATCTGCCCTCAGCAGCCGCTGGTCACCCCTGACCTGCCATTCTGGCATCTGACTCCACACTGGCTACTTCTCTGCCGGCCACTCACTCACCATGGCTCCTTGCCACCACCAGCTCACTTTTCCAGAGGGCTTGCCCTGATTAGGCCACATGGGCCCGTTCTATCAGTCTGCCATTCTCATCTCTCTCCTCCTATCTCTGACTCCTCTTTTTATGCCCCTTTTCACACTTCCCATTTTTTCTCATGAGTCTTTCTCTCAGATCTTGCCCACCAGGGCAGTATTGGCACCCATACAACTTTCAACTGTGGCACTATGCTTGTATCAGGCACACACAGAGAATCACTGGGGGGGGGGGCAGGTAGAAAGCAGCTGTCTTCCAAGCAGGAAAGAAGCCTCTGAAGACACTGCATCCACCTTGATCTTCGTCTATGTACCACCATGTGACTAAATCAGTGCTACTCTGTCAGAGTGGCCCTGGCAGCCCCATCAGCCACCTATGTCCTCCCGCTTTCTCCTCTGTGAATGTGCAAGCATCAGGCTGGTATCACCGCCAGGGGGGACATGAGCTGACCCATATGACGCACAGTATGTCACACTAGGCTCGCCTGAGACAGGCACACGCCTTGACAGAGTAAGTCTGCTGGAGGCTGCGTTCTACAAGCTCTTGGGTTTACAAATTCAGGACAAACTGCTGAGACCTTAATTATAAATTTGGTAAATATCCATCAGTCCCATGTAGCCTTTGCAAGTGATTGACAGAAGGGATTGTTAGCTGGGAGCTTGAGGAAGAAAACAAAAGCATTCACTGAGGATATACAATTCATTGAGGATCCAGCCTGTCTGAGGGAATGTGAACCAGAGACCAGGTATATTAAAATGGTCTTGTTCAGGCATGGGCATTGGAGTTGATAACAAGTCCAAAGAGGCAAAAGGTTTTAGCCAACAAACCACAGGTCTGTGTCACCTGCGTGTAGCAGCTGCCACTCAAAATACAGTTTAACAAGGGATTTTATTTACAAGGGAATATTAACAGGGAAAATAAAAAGTCCTCAAAGCCACAAGTGGCCAGTCATCTTACCCTAGTCAGCAGTCTCAGTCCCAGAGGTCCCAAAGACACATATCCATGATGGTGCCACTTTGCCCTTCCACACCTGAGGCAGGCACTCTGCCAAGTCCAGTCTTTCTCCAGCGCCTTGTCTTTGCTTCCTCTCCAGTGTTCTGAGAACCTCTGCTTCTCAAAGGTGCTTCAAACTTCTTCAAATGCTGATGCACAAATCAGCTTTTCACATCCCTGGCCATCCCCAAGTACATCTCACTATGCCACCTTGCTGTGGTGCCACACTCTCCACACTGGCCACTCCAGTCACCATGTCTCCTTGCCACCACCAGCTCACTCTTCCAGGGGGCTTCTGCCCAGCCTGGTCACTAGGGCTACTCTTGACACATCTGCCATTCTCTGTCTCTTTCCTCTCCCCAAAAGTCTCTGTCCATAGTCTCTGCTCCTTTCCTTTTAATCTCCTTTTTTTCACTCCTGAAAGCCAAAGGCTCCAATTTCCCTCTACACACCCTCTTGGTAATACATTTTCTCTTCCCCACCTGGGATTTGCAACAAAGTAAAGGTCCCCTTATCCTGTTTACTCCAGTACCATTTTCCTGTTTAGCCATCTTTACCTCTGTGTTTTTCAGACACAGCTAATGGCATCAATGCCTAAATTTCAATACTGCCCATATTGGGGTCCCGGCTTCACAGTGACAGCAGTGTTCTAAGGGCAGGCTGTTGGGGTCCAGGCATATGGCATTGTATCTGACTGGGTATCATCCATGTACCCTGTGCCCCGTATCTGTAGTCCTTCATCACATCTGCTATGGTGGGGTGCAGTTGTCCCTTCTTATTCACCTGCTCTCCTTTCTCCATGGATGTTTCCGCTCTGTCATCCACAGGGTCAAGTTCTTTGTGTGGTCAAGTTCAGTGGACCTCCACAGAGACCTTCCTCTTCTACATCTTCTATCAGCAGCCCAAGCTGACCCCTCTGGAGGCCTGAGAGATGCATCCTCTCACCCTGGCCTGGGCTCCTCCCACCTGGTGCTCTGGGCTCCGAACCCTTCATCCCGTGGACCATTTTGCATGGAACTTGCCAGGGACAAATGCCAGCAGGGCCCCCTGGCATGTCCAGAATGCCACACTCCTGACCAAATGGCTTCAAGATGGTCCGCTGAACCCCAGCAACCACGTCAGGGAGAAGGCCTGGGAGGGTGCCCAGGGAGCAGCAGGCCCTCGACTTGGCACATGGTGGTCTTTCTCCGGAGGCTTGTTTGGGAACTGCTCCAGGTCTGCCCTGCTCACTCTTCTGCCTGGAGGCCAGAAGGAGGCTGTGTTTTTCTGTGGACTGGATGAGGGACTCTGTGGCACCCACATAGACACAGGCCAGCCCCTGACAGCTGCATGCCAAGGCCTCCTGAGCCCAAACTCTGCCGAGGGACCTGTGAGCCTCTGTGGGCACAGCGACGGGTGCCAGGAACCAGGTACCAGTGCAGCAGAATCATCAACACCGAGTGCTCCTGCCCGGGTCACTTTTCCTCTCCGGGCTTCAGGTTTTCTCATCTAGATCTTTACCGATGCTTCCCCGCTGGCACATGTGTGGTCAAAACCCGGGCCCCTGCCCTTCGTGAGGCTGCTCCCTGTTCAGAGAGGCACCCGATTGAAAGAGCCAATTCCATTCTGCCCCTTGACGAACCATTAGGCAGAGCCCTGCATGAGTAGGTCATTCAGGATTATGTATGTATGTATGTATGTATGTATGCATGCATGCATTCATTCATTCATTCATTTATTCATTCATTCATTCATTCACTTCGTTACTGTTTTCATTTTCCTGGTGTATCCGGCAACCTTTCTAGGCAGCCAGGCTCTGGGCTTTGATACAGAACAAGACCAGATCCTTATCCTTATGGGTGGGAGCAAGATATTAGCAGTAGGAGTAGCTAAGGATGACATGTTAGAGCTGACTGGTCTGTGCTTGGGTCTTTGGAGAAAATAAAAGCGAGGTAAGGAGGTTTCAGGAGTGTGGTCATGCATGTGTACAGGATCGTGTGCGAAGGGCTTGCTGATTTGAACTAGAACTGGTGGGTTCTGAGGGATGATGGGTGAGGCCAGGGAAGAGCTAGAAAGCAGGCTTTCTAAGCAGGAGACAGCTCGCAGCCTCAGGGAGGCGGGCCGGCAGAACTGGCAGGTGGGTGCCTGGAAGGGGTGGTGGAAGACTGACTGGATCAGGCAGGGCCTTGCACCGGTGGAGAAACTGTCTGTCAGTTATGTCAGTGGAGCCTGGTCTGACTGACTTTTTAAAGGATCCATTTGGTTTCTGGGTCAATGACTGACATGGGGGACTGGGAGCAGCAGAGCTCAGATTAGTTAGTTGTAAGGCTGCTACTGCAGCCAGTCTGGAAAACTAAGAGATTCTGATACAGGGTTGTGAATGATGCAGTTAAATTGTGTTGGTGCCAGAGATACCCTGGTGGGTGGAGTCTGAGAAAAAGACCCTGCGAGGAGAGTGAGAAGTGCCAAAAGGCAGATAAAAGGAAGGAGTGAAAATAGGGAAAAGGAGAGGAGAATGGTGGACTCAGAGAACAGGCCCACATGGCCTGACCAGGGGAAGCCCCTGGAGCCATGGTGACTGGCAGAAGAGTGGCTGGTGCGGAGAGTTTGGCACCGCAGCAAGGTGGCATAGTGAGCTGGTATCTGGAGATGGCCAGGGATTTGGAAAGCTGAAATGTGCATCAGCAATTGTGAAGAAATTTGAAGAGCCTTGGAGAAGGGGAGCAGAGTGGAACACTGGAGAAGAAGCAAAGAGAAGATGTTGGACAAGACTGGACTTTGCAGTGCCTGCCTCAGTTTTGGAGGGGAAAAGGGGCACCATCTTGGACATGTGTCTTTACCCTTTGAGACTGAAAATGGTGACTGGGCTAAGATAACTGGCTACTTGTGACTTTGAGGACTTTTCGTTTTCCTGGCTAATTTCTCTTGTTAATAAAACCATGTTGTTAAATTGTTTTTGTCTGACAACTGCTATACACAGGTGATGAAGACCTGTGGTTTGTTGGTTAGAGGCTTCTGCCCTTTTGCACCCGATTTCAATTCCACAAAAAATTAAGAATAGACATTCCATAAGATCTGGTGATCTTGCTTGGGGGTACTTATCTCAAGGACATTTCATCATTAATTTGAAATATTATTGCTTATTGTAGCATTATTTATTTATTTATTTATTTATTTATTTATTTATTTATTTATTTATTTTTATTTTTTTGAACTGGGGGTGTAGCATTATTTAGTATAAGCAAAGGTTGAAACAGCCTAAGGGCCCATCAGCAGATGAGTAGATGAAGAATTTGTGGTCTATATAAATCATGAAATATGAGTCAGCTATAAAAAGTGAGTTATCATTTGCAGTAATTTGTGTGAACCTAGAGGGATAAGTCAGATGGAGAAAGACAAACCCCATACAATTTCACAGTTTCACTCATATGTGGTATGTAGAGAAACAAATCAAATGAATGAACTAAGTACGGAAATAAGTAAAACAGACATAAAACTTTAAACTATTAGACCCAATTAGTGTGTAGCAAAGGGAAGGGGGAAGAGGGTGAGGAAATTGAGTCTAAGGGGTTAATTGTATGTGAACATAATGTAGTGTAGCAGTTATATGGTGTCGACCTGAAGCTACATCATGTTAGAATGCAATGTTACTGCAATAAAAATAATTTTAAAAAGCCCATTCAATGGCTGAGATGATGGTCGTAGGGTGAGTTTTTTTAGTTTGACCTATTTGCTATGAAATGGTTCACTGGGTGTATTCAAGCTGCTGCCTCTGAACTTACCTGTGTGAGGTTGGCAGGTGTGTGCTATTGGGACAGCTGGCACCATTCACCTCCTCAGTGTTCAACCAGTGCCTACCACATTCCAGAAGCTTCCCAGGACTTAGCTCCAAGTCATGTAACATTTCAAACATAGCATTTTATAACATAACATTTTATAACACAACACAACATTTCAAAACTGTATTACTGCCTGTAAATGTTTACTGGGGAAATGGAGACCCAGAGGAGTTAAGCCACTGGTCCAAGTCTACCCAGCTTGTATTTGTCAGAACCTACCCATTCTCCCCAATCTATCTGTCCTCTGTTATGCTGTGTATTCACTCCACCCTGAAACATCTTGCGTATTCCTTCCTCATATGGATCCTTCACTAGTACCTTTTAGGACCTGGACATTTTAACAGCTAAAAACATTTGCAGAAGTCATATCTACATCTACTGTAAACATCTGACCTCTATTTCATGTCCACCAAAAAACACACTGAGTTCCCAGTGGGAGAAGATCTGAAGCTTCCCAATTCTTCCAGAAGTAAATAACAAACCTTTGTGTTGAACATGTAACGACGAGTGCCTGGTAGGCAATATTGGTGCCATGAGTTTCAATGTAGAGATGGCAAAGTGATTAAATCCAATTTTTAAAAAGATCCTTTAAGACTTGTCTTTCCTTAGATTACATTGTGGTTGTTCCCCCAAAGTTGAAATAAAATTGACTTACATTAGTTAAATATTTTGTTTCTTTAGTAAAGAGCATTACCAGCCTGACCATTTTAATACAATGAAAATATGACCTCAGATGTGCTTCCTTCATATGACCTCAGATGTGCTTCCTTCAGACTATGTCCTGACTTCCAGGGGTGATGAGGAATGAACCTGGATAATCAGAAGAAAATCACTTTTGCCCTCAGTGATCTCTGAAATTGAAAACAAAGCATGTTGCTTTGTTTTGCGTTGTAGATCTCTGCATGGGTTTAAGTCTGCTTTGAATCTTAGTGTTGGCAAGTGTCGGCTACTCTTCAGGTACACTTGTGCTCAACATACTTCATCCCAGTTAATTTCAGCTTTTGCTGGGAACTGTGGGTCTTTTAGCTGGTGTTCAGCAAAGTTTCATCTGAACACCTGGAAAAAAAGTGACCTTGATACAGGGGTGTGAGTGACGCAGGTAAAAATTGTTGGCGCCAGAGTACCCTGGCAGGTGGGGTGTGAGAGAAAGACCCATGAGAAGAAGTGAGAAGCGCCAAAAGGCAGATAAAAGGAAGAAGCAAGGATGGAAAAAAGGGGAGGAAAGAAAGGAAAGAGACAAGAATGGTGGACTGAGAGAACAGGCCTGCATGGCCTGGCTAGGGGAAGCCCGTGGAAGAGTGAGCTAGAGGTGGCAAGGAGCCATGGTGGCTGGCAGAAGAGAGGCTGATGTGGAGAGTGTGGCACCGCTCAAGGTGGCATAGTGAGCTGATATTTGGAGATGGCCAGGGATGTGGAAAGCTGATTTATACATCAGCAATTACGGGAGTAATTTAAAAAGTCTTGGAGAAGCGAGCAGCATGAAACACTAGAGAAAGCAGAAGCAAAGAGAAGATGCTGGACAAAGACTGGACTTGGCAGAGATCCTGCCTCAGGTTTTTTTTTTTTTTTTTTTTTTTGAGACTAGGTCTCGCTATTTTTGCCCGTGGGACTGCAGGCTCTCATTGCCCGGGGTACCACGGACTCAAGCAATCCCCAGCCTCAGCTTCCCAGGTAACTGGGATTACAGGCGTGTGCAACCACGCCCAACTGTTTTTTATTTTTTGGAACTAGGTCTTGCTATGGCCCCAGGTGGGACTCGAACCGCGATCCCTAGCCCCGGCCGTTTCATAGGCTGACACTTACAGGCACGAGCCACCGTGCCCGGCCCTGCCTCAGGTTTGAAGGGGCAAAGGGCACCATCTTGGACATGTGTCTTTGGGACTTTTGGGACTGAAAATGGTGACTGGGGTCAGATAACTGGCCGCTTGTGGCTTTGAAAACTTTTCATTTTTCCTGGTTAATTTCTTTGTAAATAAAACCCTGTTGTTGAACTGCATTTGAGTGGCAACTGCCATATGTGGGTGAGGGAATCTGGGAGGCAGAAGCTGCTTTTTAAGAGGCTTTTTCCCTGTGGCTTGTTGGTTGGCAGCTTCTGCTCCTTTTGACTCGATTTCAACCTGAACAGTAAATGGAAGAACTGGAAGGGTCAAGTGTGCGCCCTTTGCCCATCCACAGGCCTCACCAGGCACAGTGGCTGCAAGTACCTGGGTGGATGTTGAGTGGTTTAAGCATTTCATGGAACATGCATAGCCATTGTGTGTTTTGGCCTGCAGGAGAGAAGCAAGGGCTGCTGGCTTGGGGCCTGTGCTACCTGGGAGGTGTCGCCAGCAAGCGCACCTGGTTGGTTCCCAGTAGGCAGCAGCGGAATCAGGTATAACGATGGGCCATGGAGCTTGGGCTCCCAGCACCTTGAAGGAACAACGTGCTATGTTTCACACAGATGAGCACGTGTCTCCTTCTGGAGTATTTGCCAGTGCATGAGAGTGGGGCGTGAGCCTCCTAGAATTTTCAGGTGTACCCCAGTTTTCTGTACTGCACCCACCTGCCCCCTCCACTGGAATCTTGGGTAGAGAGTATCCTGAATCGTCAACTCGAGCTCTGATGGGGATGGAGATGGAATCAAGTAGCAGAAGAAGTATTCCTTTCTCTGCTTCCTTAAAATAGCACCATGTGTTTTTAAAATTGAACTGCACAGTAAGCATCCCTTTCTGGATTTGGCTCAAATGCAGGCAGGCATCTACAGACTTGCCTTCAGGGCATGAGCCCCTGGGGCTCAGGAACAGTCGCTCATCCAGCCCCACCCCAGACCTACTCTGAGTCTTTAATCTAACATGCTCCCCAGACCCTGACAAGTTTGAGAGGTGCTGTCTCTGGACCTTGGGGTGACTTGTGAACTTGGGCATGCTATGTAACCTCCTTTGCCTCAGTTTCCCATCTATCTACTGGGAACAGGAGAGGTTGGATGAGGGGAGCCATGCCCCATTGCCCCTCCCCAAGTCTGGTGGGGAGCTAGGAGTCCTTGGAGTTCTTTCTTGGAGCAGTGTCTGCCATGCAGATGAGCCAGGCCACAGTGTGCAGCCAGGTCCAAAAGGCAGCCAGCCCTGACCTGCTGGGATTGGATGGATGGCTCCACTGCCATGCCAACCACCTGGCAGCCTTGCCCAGCCCCCGCCTCTGCTGAGCCTGCTGTATCCAAGTGCCAATCAGCAGCACAAACCCCTGAAGGCCCCCAACAACAGGTGTCTCATTAAACATCGCTCCCCCTCCCAGACTAACCCACTGACAGGCACCAAACTCGCACTCAATCACTGCTTAATCACAGCCAAACTCCATTAACAAGTCATACTAATTACCAACTTCTAACAGTGTCTCCAGTTTGGAGGCAAAACACCTTATTCTTTTTGAGATGAAAACTGGCTTGTGATCCTTCAGAAAGACCCATAATTAGGCCCTTTACAACTGGGGAGCAGGGTCGGAGGCGAGGGAAAAGCCGAGAGACCCTGGGTGGCTGCGGTCCTGCAGGCGAGCCATTCCAGGCTCTGTTTATTTTCACTGTGTGCCCGCTGGTGGCCCACAAGGGTCCAATTAGCCTGTTACAGATGCTTGTATTGGTTCCATCCTCTTGTCTCGTCCTTCTTTCCCCATTTTTTTTCTAGGAGGGATAAACTTGTAGCACAGATTGCAAGCCTGCAGGCATCCAAAGATCAACAACTAGTTTTCTGTGATCGAACCCCCTGTGAACCATAAACACTCATTTGCAGAATTCCTAATGCATCCGCTGAGGCAGGGAGGGCCTGGTCTGCGTGAGGTGCCCATTGCAGGATCTTCTGCATTTTTTAAATGGCCAGAGGGTAGACATTCTTGGAAAAGGAGCAAGTTTGTAGACTGACTTTTCTTTGGCATTTTAATATTTTTGATGTGTGTCTGGGGAGGAGGATTGGCTCAATACCATTATTAATATTTACTATTATTATCATTATTTGCACTGTCCTTACCATCTGAAGGCACTCCATTCTATTATTTGCCTTTTAGAAGAACTTATGCTCTGTCTGAAAGGTCCTTTGTCAGTCAGATATAGTTGACACAAACAGATGAACCCCCTTAGTAAGATGGACAGGTCCTTGAATTCAGCCATGAATATCGCTACTGGCTGTCAAGGTTCAAGATCAGAGGCACTACTTCTAGCAACAGAGAGGAGGCTTAGAGCAAGAAACAAAACTACAACAAAATATGACAGAATTTGGATGACTTACTCATATAGTCCAAACATGCATCAACTCTTTCTTTCATGAAGATTTTGAGACTGAGTGAAATCATATTTTGAAATGGAATCTGGGATTCCCATGTTCCTTAATGGACAGAGGTGATGACTCTGGTTTATATAATGCAATGAAAAATATTTATTTGATAATTCCTAAAGTTTTCAATAATTCATTCTGCAAGTTTTCTGTATTCCAAGGCTAGTTGAAGGGATTAAGTTTCTGGGGTGGGGGTGGGGATCACCACTTAATGGAGAAGAGCAATTTCTGTGGAGGCTCTTGAGTATATTGGATACTGCTGCTTAAATAAGGTGGCATGATATGGAGAGAGTATGATTTTAGGGGGCAGACAGAACTTGAACTTGACTCATCTTTTTATAATATGGTCTTTGACAGATTCTAAACCTAGATGTCATTAGACTTTTCTAGAACTCGGGAATGATATCTATCAATGCTAAGAATATTAGATGAAATCATGAACGCTAATATTCTTAGCTGTGACCAGCTATGTAGTGGGTACTCAGGAAGACTGTTAGCAAACTTCTCCTTTGGTAACTAGCTTCTTTGGAAGCTTCCAGAATGGGATCCACTTAGTAAGCTGCAGATGATAAATCCCAGACAGGAGCTGGATGGAAATTAAGTGCTGGCAGATGAAAGCCCCAATCAGGATCATTAGGTTTGGAATGACTTTAGAAGGGGTAGTAGAACTTCAGGAAGCCTAGCAGGTGGGGTTGGGGCCAGGAAGAGGATAGAAGACCCAGAGTAGCAAAGATCAGAAACTTTGAAGACCATTAAAGCAGTTGTTAGCCTGCAATGTTGCAGGTAGTGTCTGGCTACCTATTAGATTCCTCCCTGCTAGTGTTTTCTGATGTATACACTTGGGGGCTTCCTTCTGGGAAATGCAACTCTGAGTTCATAATGGAAATCCACAGAAAAATTGTATTTCTCTAGCAGGCATGCATTCTAGGGTTATTTTATAATAATACAGGTTTTTTTCCCCCTTCATACGTAGAAACTCATGAAGGTCACTGAGGTCTGAAGTATCAACATTTAATGGTTTAGATGCTGTAGCTCTAAGAGCTACTGTTCAAGTCCTCTTTCTTTTCAATTTGTGGGCATGTTGATGCATTTGACTCTAAGAAGCTGATCAGCTGGCGGGAACAATGTATAATAGGGCCTCATTTCACCAATAAACACATGAGGTCTGAGTAATAAATGCAATATTTTGTAGAAGGAAAGTATATATATATATATATATATATAGTATGTATATAAATATTTTGTTTCAATAAGCACATGTAATTTTTCCAGTTATTTTTCAAAGAAAAACCAGTAGTTCATTTGGGAACACTGGATGTTTGGTAATAGTAAATTTATGTGTATTTTCATCCTCTCTACTGATGATTTGTCCTAGTTCCTGCAGACATTGGGTGGCTTGTATGTTTCATATAATACCTGCTGTACACTTACCTTGATGTAGACCCATATATATAATATATTATTGTTTTGCAAGTCACAATTTTAATTTTTTATGGAAATAGGCAACAGTGGATCTGTGTGTTGCTGGAAAAGATTTTCAAGCTTTCTCACAACCTCATTACTGGGTTAAATTGTTATTTTGTGACAATTTGCATAGCACATAAAATGTAGGGTAGAAGAACCACCAGGTTAAGAATGTTTTGGATGGAGGTAGTTCTGAGATCTTGATTAAGTTCATTTAGTCATGTTTTTCTCATATGTGAAATAAAAGAGCTGATGTTATTGTTTCTGCAGGTCCATCTATGGATAGAGCTAAAGAAAAATATAATGAATATTTCAGCAATGCATGAGAAGGCAGAAAGACACTTTTGGTATGTCCCAGTGCTGCTATGTGAGAACTGCACTTGCAGAATGAAAGGAGAGAGACAGTTGCCGGGGTATACAAATGCCAGGCTGTCTCAAGTTTCTAAGAGGAAAAAATAATATTTTTAAGTGACTTTTTTAGTGGTGTAAAGTTTCTGGAATGTTAATACTGTTGTGGTTTGTGGCTAACAATGATAATGGAAAGGAAGGCTAAATCTCAATTAGCAGTTACTGAAAACTTAGATGTACTTCTTGCTATGGAATGTTTCATTGTTCTTGCAGAGGAACTTTTAATTACAGCTCACAGACCTCAAAGAGGTCCTTAAATAAAATTCAGAAGATCTAAGAGCTTGGATGGGAGAGAACTTTTCTATGAATAGAAGACTTCAACTTAAGGTTGTATAAGTTAGTTGACTAAAAGAGAATTTTGGACTTCAGTTCAGCACAAGTTGGAGTAAAGGGAACAGATTTGTCCTCTGCCTGAGAAAATGAAAAAACAGAAAAATATATGGAACCTCATTTTGAAGATATTGGATATTAGACAATGGCAGATACAGTTTGCACTGAGAGAGAGGTAATCAGTATGGCGGGCCTTACACTTTTCTCAATGTCCTTCAGGAGTATAGGTAGGCTAGAGTACAAGAAGGAATAGTTAGGATAGAGCTGACTGACCTGAGCTGGAGAGAAATACCTGAGTGCTTGAGTGACAAAGGCATGATGAACAGCACTGGAGGGGAGAGAGCTGCAATCACAATTCTGAGATATTTGCAAATTCAAGTTTCCTGAGAGCATTTAGCAGAACACATATCAGTCCATTTGCAAGGAAATTTCCTAGGTCTAGGGGAAAACAAGCATACAAAAAGCATCTGAAAAAATTAAACCGAGGTGTCTGATTTTCACACAGGGCTGGGAACATTGCTCCCACCAGTTGGACTGTAAAACCTTAATAATCACAGGGCATTAGATAGAATCCTCAGGAAGAGAGTGAATCAGTAATGGGGAATAATTAGTCTTAGACTGAACAATATGCATGAATTGCCTAACAAATTACAAAGGCAAGATCAGAAAGGATAAAATTATTTCCAAGTAATTAAACTACATTGCAGAATAAAGATCAAGAATATTTATAAGAATAGAAAAATATTCAAAACTCAAAAAGGTAAAATTCACCAAGTCCATCACCCAAACACATTTCACTATGCATGCAAAGGAACAGGAAAACAACCCAGCAAAAGTGATGGAAACTGACACACCTTATGGTCCATAGAGAAAACATAACTGTGGTTACAACTTTTTTCCTGCATGCACAAAATGTTTAGTTACAGAAAGAATGTGAAAAACACTAATGTCAAATTCTAGAAATGAAAATTACAAAGTTTTTTTTTTAAAAGCGTACTGTGTATGACCAATGACAAAAGAGAAGTGGAATATTAGTGAATTTGAAACTTAGCAATGGAAACTATCTACATAGAAAGAAACATAGAAAGCATTTGTTCTTTCAACTTGATAGATAATGGATAGGGGCACAGAATAATTAATAGGTAAATACATTCTCAATTTGATAAAGACTCAAAATCAGCTCAACCATTCCATAAGAAATAAGAACCATAAGAAATAAGAAGGAAACTACAACAAAGCACGCAAAATCAAGTTGCTCAGAAACCCATGATGGAGAACAATCTTTAAAGCAGCTGGGGGTAGAAGGGAGGATACAATTTATACAGAAAAAGTGAAATTTATACAGAAAAAGTGAAAAAAATTGTCTACCTAAAATTCTATGTTTATTAAAAATACCCTTCAAAAGGGACACTCTTATACTGCTGGTGGGAGTGCAAACTGTCCAGCCACTATGGAAGGTTGTGTGGAGAACTCTCAAGCAACTGAAAGTGGAACTACCAGGAATCCCACTACTGAGAATCTGCCCAAAGGACACAGACTAATTAAAAAGGACACCTGTACACACGTTTATTGCGGTACTGTTTACAATTGCCATGATATGGAATCAACCCAATGCTCCAAAACTGATGAATTTTTTAAGAAGATGTGGTATGTGTATACAATGGAATATTATGCACCAATCAAAGAAGTCATTTGCAGCAGCATGGTTGGAGCCAGAAGGAATCACACTGGTGAAAATAAACTCTCACTTATTTGAGGGATGCAGGAAAAACAAACAAATGCTTAAGAAAACTTTAAACCTGCCAACAAAACTAAAGCATAGAGCAAGAGAGGAAGAGGAGGTAGAGAACGGGGCAGGGGAGGGCACAAAAACCTAAGATGGTGTACAGGTGGTAAGGAGATGGGAGAGCATTGGGGTAGACAATGATGCAATATATATGCATATATATATATATATATATGCAATAGGCATATAAGCTGAAACAATAAAGAGTAAATAAAAATATCCTTCAAAATGAAAAATATTTTCAGACATACAATTTCAAAAAAGAATTTCTCACCAGTAAATATGCCCTGGAAATTAAAGAAAATTTGTTTTTAGTCAGAAAAAAAATTGAAGTAGATGGAACTATGGATCTACAAAAATGTAATAAATAACATAAAATGATAAATTTATAGGTAAATATACAAAGTATGTTATTATTTAAATCACTTAGAAGTTAGTCAGCAATTTAAATATAAATGATAGCTTCTTACTGTAGTATTTGTAACAAATAGAAAAATATGACAATAACAGAAATAGGAAAGGCTAGATGAAGTATGAAGTCACATATTATCACTAAAGTGTAGACTGTGACAAGTGAAAGATATATAGTATAAAATCTGAAACAGTAATTATAAAAGTTATAGATACTAATCCAAAAAAGCAGAAAAAATTGGAAAAATGGTATCCACTTAATTCTCCCAGATGATATAGAAAAATAAGAAAACGAACAAAAAATAAATGAGACAAGAACATGATAGACTTAAATATGACTTTTAATAAACACATTAACTATAATTATCATGCCTTTATCAAAAAACAGGAATTGTTTGAATAAAAGAGAAAGATCCAATACCCTATGTGTAAAAAAAAGTTTATCAAATAAAAGATGAAATGATATTAAAAGTGAAAAATGGAAGAAATGCTAGCACGTTAACTTCAGGCAAAAGAAAGCACCTGTGTGATTGTACTAATATTGGATAAAACATTTCAGAGAAGAAATATTTTGGCATTAAAAAATGATTTTAGAGTGTTAAAGTACTCAGTTAATCAAGAGGACATAAAATCCTAAAGTTTTATTCTCTCAAATCAGGGACTTAGAGTGCACAAAGAAAAAACCAATAGAACTGCTGAGAGAAGATAGATAAACCCACAATTGTAATCAGGACTTTCAATAGTTGATAGAAAAATTGCAAAGAGAATCAGTTAAGATTGAAAACAAGCTTGAATACATCAATCAACTTAACCTCATTGACATTCTATAAAAATTTCTACACCCAGACAGAAGAATGTACCTTCTTTCACATTCCTTTGAGCACAGAACATTTTATCAAGACAAGTCATTTTCTGGGTCATAAAATAAATCAATACATTTCTAATGATTAAATTCATATAAAATATGTTCTCTAACCACAGCACAATTAATATCAATAACACAAATAAAAATGGTATAACTCCAATTATTTGGAAACCAATTAACACTCTTCTATATAACACAGGTAAGTAAAAAATTCAAAAGGGAAATTAGAAAGTATTTTACCTTGAATTAAAATGAAAAAGCAATATCAGAATATTTGGGATGCTGAAAAGGTAGTTATATTACTCAGTGCTTTGATTGTAAAATAAACAGGTCTTAAAACAGTGACTTACTGTTAAGAAAATAGAAAAATAGATACAAAGTGAACCAAAAAACAATAATGAAAACAATAAATATCAAAGAAGAAATCCATGAAATACAAAATATAAAAGTTTTGAGTTAATGAAATAAAATCTGATTTTATTGGGAAATTATTTGGGAAAATAATACAATTTACAAGCCTCAAACCTCTAGTTAAGCTATTCAGAAAAGTTTTAATTTTACCAAGCATTAATGATACAACAAAAATGCTTTACAAAATATAAAATAAATTTGAAGAGGGAAGATAACTTAAATGATACTTAGAAACTAGCTCTTTGCTGCTGACAATTCAGACATGTATTATAAAAAAAATAACTCATATCACCATACCATGGAAATATTTGAAAGAATCCTGACTAGAATTTTTAGGAAAAATTAATGCTTAGCATAATCTCCTCTGTTTCCATCTATGCAATGAAATCATGCAAATGGCATGATTCTATTTTTTTAATAGCTGAGTAGTTTTCTTAATAAGGCCACTAATCCCATTCATGAGGAGTCTACCCTTATGTACTAATTATCTCTCAGATATCAGGATCTTGTGTCTTCATACTATTACATTGTAAGGCAGGATTTCAGCATTTGAATTTGTCTGTTCATCCATCCTTGGCACTTAGAGTTGTTTCCAGCTCTCGGCAGTGATGAATAGTGCTGGAAAACGGTCTTGTTTCCTGGTGAAATAGGGTGAGAGGAAAGGATTGAAGACAGGGGAGGGTTCAGTTTAGAGAAAGGAGAGTGGAAAGACTTTTGGAGGTAACAGTTTTATTCATCACCTTGATTGTGGTGATACAATTTACATATGTATACATATATCACCTGACTTTGTATTTTAGACATGGGGAGATTTTGTATTGTAATTATATTTCAGTACAATTTTTTTCTTTAAAGTAAAATTTCATCACATTGTCAGTTCTTGGGAAAAAATAATATTTTTCTTTACTTGCATGTAGCTCCTGGGAATTCCTTGGGGGTTGCAACATGAAAATAAGAGTTAGTTCTTCTTAAAGTATGTTCTCCCTTTGTAAAATTTACTTTGTTAATGTACCCCGAATCCTACTTTATTAGTTGATGGAGCCATACTTTTTAGTGAAGTTTTTGTGCATTATAATTCCAGTTTTTGAGGCTATGGGTTTTAAGGCAACAGGAATAGACTCACGAACCACCCCTCCCAGAAAACTAAAATTTCTATTTTAATTAAGAAGCAGAGTATGACAAGTATTTTTATTGGGTGATACCTGGTGAATGACAGATGTACCCTGTGATGTGCTGCTCTGTACTTCCTGTGTTAAAATGGGTCCATTTGTTGCTAAAACACTTAAAATCAAAGGCTCTATTGGATAAAGATGCATCTCATGCAGGAAGGCTATGCTGGCACTTACTTAAATATAAATCATGATTTATGTTCTGAGACTAAGAACAAAGTTTCTCTAAATTGTAACTCTGGCAGACCAAATGGAAGCCAGTCTAGTAGCTGGTGATTTCATGGCTTTTACACATACACAAAAATTAAAGCTCTAGTACTAGCAGAAGAATATTATTTATACTAATGTGTTGGGCTACCAACTCATTTGTTTTCTGACATTTCAAAGTATTTATTCTAACTTATTCTGAAAGTTTCAATTCTTTTTACTTATTGCAACTTTATTATGATGGTGTTTTCTATTTTTTTCCTCCATATGAGAAGGAGAAGAGTTTGATTTTGAAATGTGAATGATTCCAGAATATATATAAAAAAAACAAACTGCTAGTATTGGCTCCAGTTATTGAGACAATAAGGATCAGAACTGATTTCTCCTCTTTGAACTTGAGAAATTATAAAACTATTAGTGGCATATTTAATTAAAATGAACTTAGCAAGCTGATGCTGGACCTTGGATGAGTTAGACCTTGTACAGTTAGCAGGAAAGTTCACCTGCCACACTGATGTATAAGTATCTATCAACACTTCGGATCCCAGTAGTCCTTATTAGCAACAAATTCTTCTATAGGCTTCCCCTGGTATCCAAATGTACATCATTCCTAGATTCCTAGTTGGTATGAGTTGGTAGGTTATTTTGGGGATCTGGGAATGTTATTGCCATTAATTTATATGAAAAACTTTTGAGCATTTCCAGATTCCCAAATTAATCTACTGAATCATACCAAATATGAATGTGCTGTTTTTAAATAGTGGGGAAATACTGTATTTATACAGTTTATTTGACATTCATGGATGTTGACTATCAATATCAATAGATATGAAACATAAATAGTATAACCACTCACTTCGTCATTTTATAATTCATTCTGCAAATATCTTTGCAGTGCCTCATATGTGGTAGGTACCTGGTCTTAGGATATTTTCTCCCACTTATGAAGACATCTTCTAGAATAGTCTATAGCAATATTTTAACAAAATTTTAACAATATTATAACATCAGTCTTAGTCTAGGCTGCTATTGCAAAGTACCCTAGACTGGGTGGCTTATAAGCAACAGAAATTTACTGTCTTATGTTTCTGGAAACTGGGTGACAGCTAATGGGTACCAGCTGGGATGGGTTCTGGTGAAGGAACCTCTTCTTTTTGCAGGTAGTCACTTTCTGATTGCATACTTGCAAAGCAGAAAGAGGGCAAGAAGACTCTCCGAGACATCCTTAATAAGGTCACTAATGCCATTGATGAGGAATCTACACTTATGTCCCAATTATTTCCCAGATGCTGTGATCTCATCTCCTGATGCTATTACATTGGAAAAATTTCAGCATGAATTTTGGAGGGATACAAACACTCAAGCTATGGAACTATATGCATCCTCATTTAAAATTCAGTTGTGAAGAGCACATTTCTGAAATGTGCAGGGTCTTGTCTACATTTTTTTTTTGCCACATCTACTTCCTCCCATTTAGTCACCTTCTTTTCCAAACTTTTTTATACATACAGCTCTTTCATCAAAACAGACAAGGGCAGTGAGTAGAGAGGGATTTGGAAGTTACTATTTGGCATCATATCTCTGTTACGTAAACTCTAAGGACCGCAGGCTTGTGAAGTGGGAGGAGCAGAGAGCAGACTAGAAAGAGAAGCTATGTCATCGCAGACTTCGATCCTATGACCCCTCTTCCCTTTTCATCTCTCCCTCCTACAGCCTTTTTGCTCCTTCTCTTTTTTCTGTTCCTTCTCTTCACCCCTCCATTTCCTTATCCTTTCTTTCTCTTCTATTTCCAGCAAGCCCCAACCTTTAAGACAGATGCTTACTGGGATCTAAGAAATCCATGTGCTTCGGGAATCACATGCAATTGTGAGACAGTTGGGAAGAAGATTGTGGCACCATTTCCTGTGAACTCCTGGGCACATTGTGTGCTTGTCAACAGGCAACGAGTTGTGCTTTCTGTGATCATGTCTGCATGTCTTTTGCTGGCCATGGTGCTGACCATCATCCACACTCTTGGAGACAAGGGGGTTGCAGAATCTCCGCAATTTTTCCCACTGTTCATGTTTTGTTCTTGCTGACACCTCATGCTTAGCTTCTTGGATAAATAATATCTGGCCCAATATCCAGCCTAAATGAGTTTGCTTGAAGAAGGCTTCATTTCCATAAAGGACTGACACCTCGAGGTAGTTAGTAGCTCAGTGGAAGGTGAAAGGTGCTGAATTTTAATCAAGGGATTTTTTCTTTCATTTTCCACACCACCACATATAATCCTCCTTTTGCCTCTAACTCCTATCAGATGTGCTCGGTGTCAAGTGATGCTTAAAACAGAGTATGGTGTCGCTCAAGTCTGATTGAAAATTTGCATGTTAGGAGACTCCTCATCCCTTGGCCCCAAATACCCCACTCAGAATGGTCAAGACAGCTATCACATCATATCTCAAGTTGGAGAACCAGCTTATTCAAGCATTTATCAATACTTGCTTGAAAATATCAGCCTGGAAGATCATCTTGGGTCTGTCTGGCTTTGACAGTTGAAGTGACAAAGTTACTGTGCCAGGTCAAACTATGCTTTGCTTCTATGCATAGGTGTTCCTTGTTCTAGAACATCAACTGCAGGAAAGTGCTGCTCTTCCTTCAAACAGGGAAATATGTTAGTGGCCCAAGACTGATTGCTCAATGGAATGAGATTTCATCAATTTTTCGACCTCCTCCCATAATTAAAATGCCAATATACTCACACTCTGACCTACCCTTTCTCCCAACCTCCCCTACCTCTGACTTATACTATACAACCTGGCCATTGTTTATTATGTTTATTGTCTCTTGTGTCACCCTGGACACTGGTCAGCTCCATTGTGCCTGTTTTATTCAATGAAACGATGAAGTTCCTAGGAGAGTATTCATCCTAGAGGAGGCTTCTCTGTAAATAGTGATCAGGTCACTTTGAGAAAGTGGAATAATGATGAGATTTTGCATACAGGACACCTCAACAACAGTTGCTACTGAAAGTGATATTTTTAGATTGTTGTCATCTACTGTTCTGTGCAAAGGATATGCACTTTACCAAGAGTTATTCCTTAAGGGTGTTACTTCATGGTCTTTGGTTCTGGAGAACTGAGTTGGGCTTTGGGATGAACAAAACAAATGTCCTAAAAAATAATGGATCTCAGTGTTTTATTTAATAGGTCAATGATATAAGCTGTGTGAGGGCACAAATAGTAGCTTTTCTCCCTCTATGTATATGCTATGTATGTATATGTATATGCGTATGAATATGTAGAACAAGTACTCATAGGTGTTGAATGAATGAATGCATATGTCATCTAGTGTATATCCTCACTTTATAGGTTCTAGAAGCTGTGATTTTGAGGAAAGCAATATAGGACAATGCCAAGCTTTACCATAATTGTTTTAAGTATTAATGAAGTTCCTACTATATATTTCTAGCCACAAAAGCATCACCAAATTTCTAAAGAACCCCCCCAACTCTAGATGCAACAATCATTTGTGTTCATTCATTTGTTCATTGTCCAACAGACGACTTACTCTAGTGCAGGGTTGCAATGGCTGGGAGTCTCTCCCCACAGTTCACAGCACTGAACACAGTCCTGGACAGAATATCTACCCAGAGGGAGTCACACACATCCAAACACACTCACACTGGGTAACTGAGACATCAGTGTACCCCATGTGCACAACGTCAGGATGTGGGAGGAACTGGAGTCCCCAGAGAAAAGCCAGGCAGCCATGGGGAGAGCAACTCCACACAGATATTGCTGGGAATAAGTTTTGTTTTCAACATTGAAATGAAAAGATATAGGACAAAATGGATTTCCTTGGAAATCCATGTTTGTCTTCTGAGGCTTCTTTTCTCCAGTGGGGAGGAGGCACTCTAAGCAGCGAGACTAGGTCTTACCTCTGCCCAGGGATCATACTTGCTTCCAAAGATAATTTCCCCAGAAGTTGATCTTGGTGTGGTTCTGCTCTAAGTATGTGCATGCAACTGTTCTGCAGTGTAGTGAGGACAAAGCTGGACTTGAATCTTCTGGACTTGGGGCTTCCTGCCTCTGCTTGTGAGCTTTCCCTGCCTGTTTGCTGCAGGCATAAAGTCAGCTCTTGTTCTTTCAAATGGAGTCCCCATCTCTCTACACTACACAGACACCCACACCCACACATACACACTGACATACATGCTCATAGATACACACACTCATACACACACATGCACTCACTCACCGATATATATGCACTCACATAAACTGATACACATTCACACTCACCCGTACACATACACACACACACACATGCACGCACACACACTCACTCTCTCTGTCTCTCTCTGGAAACTTCTGGGCGCAGTACCCAGCTGACTGCTGACTGAACTGGCATCCTTCTTGCTTTTGCTCTCATCAGTCTACAATCTTCCAATTCCATTTCTGGATTTGGAATTGAATTTCATGCCTTGTTGTTTGCCAAACCATGACTTCTTTTTGGAAAGTTAAGTTTTTGGTTCTGTCTCTGGTTCAATTTTTCCCTCATTATCAGCTTTTCAAGCTTGGCCCCCAAACTTCACCCTCATGTTACCTATGAAGCACACGTTATTTTAAGTTTAATTCAACCTACCTTGTCCTGCTCTCACAAGCACTTTCTCACTGGGTCAGGTGACCACATCATAAAATAGATGACTTGTTTGAGAAACCCAGATGTGACTTAAAAAATCCAACCTCAAATTGGGTTTGTGAGATGACCAAAGACAGCTCTGCTTGTACTAGAATAACCCTGAGGTGGCTGGACTCTCAAACTGGAATCCACCATGATTCACCTTCTGCTGTAGGATTCAATGGACTTGCGCATCTGTAATGAACACAGTCAGTGATGCCAGAGCTTGCATGCCTCTGGGATCTGGGATTTTCCCCAGATACTGCAACACTGGGGTTTCAAGACCAGAGTTGTCCATTCTTCAAAGAATGTTGTTGGTGGAGTAAAAGGGATGAGGACCCCTGCCACCAGCATCAGGGCCATGGATGATGAAGAAGAAAGATGTTGTTTAAGTCTAAATTTGCAATTTCATCAGGCTGCTTTGAAATGAGTACTTTGCATTTTTAAAAGGCTCTGTTCATGATAGAATGAACTGAAATATTGTCATAATGATGAAGAGACTAGAACAGCTTTAATAAATCTAGTTATTTATATATAATATATAGAAATATATTATACATAATATATAGAGATTTATGTATTATATATAATATATTATAGTACTTGTAGCTAATAGAGATAGCTATGTTATAAATATAGCTATTGTTGAATTTGAATTTATAAAGGTCATGGTTCCTAATTTATCATAAGGAAAGAAAATACTGGAATCTTGAGTTTTGGTTTAGGTCAGGCCCCTAGAGATCATTATTCAGGAGTTTTTGAACTATGTGCCTGGAGCCCCAAAATTCTCCATCTTTACCTCCAGATATGGGTTAGGGCAGTTCCAGGAATGTTAAAGCTTGAAACACAGAAGCTAAATGGCCAAGGTTTTGGGTGGATATTTTTATCATTACTAATTTTTAATTGAAAAATTGGTTTACATACTTGGTAGTGTTTTGATAGTATTGGATTTCCCCCTCATGTGTAGTCACCATAATGCTCCCTCCAGCAAAGCACCAGTCCTCCACCATATTACACGATACTCTTTCCCTTCTCTGTTCTCATCCCTCCCTTTCCTGCATCTCAGGATGCCTCAGTTCTATAGTCAGCTCTCAAGTGATGGTTTTAATGTTTACCTTTGTCCAACCTTTTCTTTGGTGTCTCTATACTGCACATATAAGTGAATTATATATTAGATATTTGTCTCTCTCCTGGCTTATTTTGTTTATTATAATTTCTCCATGTTGCTCCATCCACAGTGCCACTGGCCGAATATGTTGATGTTTGCTAGTCCATGTTGAGCTTCCAGCAAATTAATCCATCTTCTTTTAAATCTTCTTATGAGTTAATGGTCTCAGTGATAGTTTTGGTTCCCAGTAGTGTTTTTTTTTTGTATTCACACAACCCTCTAATTCTAGAGGTAGATGTTTTCCCTGTGATTTTAATTCTCTAGTGAAGCTAAGAACTGCTTATTCCGTTTGTTTAATTGTTACCTTATTCTAAGGATGGTTGATAATTTCTAAATTCTTGATCTGTTGCACCAAAGATCAGAAATACAACACTTCTTAAATTTTGTTTGATAATCACTGATGTAGTTCAATAGCTTTCTTCAGAAGACAAAATGATGAGCAAAAGAGATTGACAACATGGTGTGGAAATTGAATGCCTGTATCAGTTAGTAGCATGTTTTTGGAATTTTTGTCCATTGAGGGTAAGTAAAGATGCAGAATAAGAGAAGGGTAGCTGTAGCATATATGTTTGTTTTTTATTTTATAGTTCAAGTGGTTAACTGACAAAAAATGGTATTTTATCCGTCTCATTCTCCTTATAATAGAGAGTGAAATGGATGGTCATTTCAATTAATTTGTTCTGGCGGTTGTCCTGTACATTTCACTAGAACAGCATAAGCTTAAAGCTTGCACACATGAGGTGAAGGGGAATTTGGATCTTTTCTGGAGGGAGGGAAGAGCATATAAGTGATAGGACTAAATTTATACTTCTATAATGTAATTTTAAACGCAGATGCATAAAGTCTCAGAGATAGAGGAGACTGAGAGGTGAGGCCAATCAGAAAACTGGTCTAATCAGAGACACAACAGTGGAATAGCAAACATACTTTATACAATGAAAAGTTCAAGGGATATGTAATAATGGAAGTTAGAAAATACTTTGAGATAAAAATGAAAACAGCATAGCAAAATTTGTGAGATTTTGTGAAAGCAGTTTTCATAGGAAATTTTATACCAATAATAAACATCTACATTAAAAAAAAAGAAAATGTCAAATCAAAAACCAAAAGTTACTCAAGGTATAAAGGAAAAATGAAGCCAGACGCTAAAAGAGATTGAAAACTGAAAAACAGTTGAGAGAACAAATGAGACTAAAAGTTGGTTATTTAAAATGATCAACAAAATATATAGACCTTTAGGAGATTGATCAGGAACTAAGAATAGTAAGAACTATTTCTTAGCTACAAATAGGTAAGAAAAAATGAAATTAATAAAAAATAAATGCAAAATGATAATGTAAATAAATCACAGATTAATGCAAGGACAATGGTTAATGGCTTTCGATACAAACAAACCAATTATCATTACTGGTGTTACAGAAACCAAACCAATTGTATTCTGAACAATTCTATGTCTGAAAATTAGTGATGTAGATAAAACAGAAACATTTCTAGAATCACAAAATTCACCTAAAATTGTCTACACTTTACCAAGAAGAACATCATTACTATAATGTTGTAAACTATTTTGTTCCCTCAACATTATTATTTTATACTTTAATAAAACCATCTTGTAAAAGAAGAGCCAAGTTGAAGGAGTCACATTCTGAATTTAAAGCTTACTATAAAAAGCTGTAGTATTTCCAACACTCTGGTGCTTGATTAGAGATATTCAATTTCCTGGATGAATACAATATAAAATATACAAAGGAGATTATTAAGCCAGAAAAAAAAATGAATGAAGCTACATACATGCAGCATGAACTCTTAAAACATTAAACTAAGTGAAGTAAACCAGACACAAAAGTACAAATATTGCATAATCCCACCTATAGGAAATATCTAGAACCTGCAAATTCATAGAGATGCAAAGTAGTTTTGAAGTTGCCATAACTTGGGAAAGGAAAGCTTGTGGAGTTACTGGTTAATGTGTATTGTTTCTAGTTGAGATGATGAAAAAATTTGTAACTAGAAAATGGTTACTTAGCATTGGGAGTGTGATAAAAATGACACTAGATGGTTTACTCCCCCCCCTTTTTTTCTGTTTCTTTTTCACCTCCTCCTTCCCTTCCATGTTTTATCCCCATCACTTCTCCCTTCCACCTGCATTTCAATCACCTTCTTCTCTTTTCTTTTCCTCTTCCTCCTCTTTATTCATCTTCTAATAACTGGTTTCTTGAGATAGTTTTTATATCTTAGAATCTCAACACTGTAATGTGGTGATTTTTAGTAACTTACCAAGTAGAACATCATTACTATAATGTTTTAAAATACTTTTATCCCCTCATTATTATTATTTTATTCTTAATAAATAATATATATTAATTGTATATATAATTAATATATTATAATTATCATTATATGTAGTTAATCCACTGCTACCCATGAACATACCTACCTGGTTTACCTCCAGTCTCAGGAAATCAATAATCTCCCTCCTATGTTTCTATATAGTCTTTTCAGGGACACTTGAAATACAATATCTTCTTGTATTACATTTTCTTGTGTTTAACTTTCTCATGTCAGATAATGTTTATAATATTGGCTCATGACAGTATATGTTAATAGTTTGCTTTTTGTTAGTATTTTGTGCTAGTCCATTGTGTGGCTAAACTAAATTTTATCTGCCCACTCAAATGTTGGTGGACATTTCAGCTACTTCCAGTTTTTGATTATTATAAATAATACTGCTTATGAACATTCATATTCAAGTATGTTGTGCATATGCTTTCATTGTTCTTGGCTATATTCTACTTGTAAGTAGAATTTCTGGTCATAGGAAAGTTTTCTGTTTAACTTTTTGAGACTTTGCCAGATTTTATCACAATCTTGTAGCACTATTGTACAATTCCATCAACAACATAACAAGTCTTGGCTTCTCTACATTCTTTGCCAACTTATGTTATTCCCTGTCTTGTTTATTAAAGCCATTCTAACATGTGTGAAGTACTATTTCACTATGATTCTAACCTGTATTTCTCTAGTTACTCTATTTTTTGAGTATTTATTAGCATTTGGATATCTTTAGCTAAATATTAATATTTTTGCCTACTTTTTGATTATGTTGCTCATCCTATTATTAAATTGTATGCATTCTTTGTAAATTCTAGAGATGTTTGATCAAATATGTGGTCTGCAAAATACTTCTGAGTTTGATGAGACTATTTGAAGGTTAGGATGGTGGGAAACACTAAAACATAATGTAGCATAAATGGTCCCCAAGATCTTTTCTTACAAATCTTTTTCTTCTTCTAGATCTTTCCTTCCTCTAGAATTTTGCACTCCTATGAAAAGTCAAGCTGTTTGATAATGTCAGTCAGATCCAGAAAATCTTTTCTATTCTAGGAATGACATTGTACCCTATTAGACTAGAAGGAAAATGACCCCTTTGGAACTTTTGGTAACAAACTCTCAAAGAAACTTTCCAACTGGTTACATATAATTTTGATAATACAGGAAGTGAAGGCTTTGATTATGCGCGGAGTTGGTATTCCATATTGGCATTTTAGTGAAACCTCGAAATAAACAGTTTGCAGCGATGCAGAACACAGATGCACCGGCCTGTCTACTACATGCTTCTTTTGGCACAGGTCTTCCAATTCTCCCTTCAGCACCATCAGACAGCATGTTTTGAAGCTGCAAGTTTTATCTTGACTTTGACCTGATTTCAAAACATTTGTTCTTTTGTAAAAACAATATTTTACAACATGTGAAAAATGAAGACAGAATCAACTGTATGATAAAAACAAGTCACACTGACTTCTTAATGTCAACAAATATCAGTATTGACTGATGCTTGGGACTTTCCTTGTAGTCACACATCCCTCATGTCCGTAATTCAGTGGGTAGCTACCCAGAAATTCATGAACAAATGTCCTACAGTGTTCTTCTCTTTCTTACTTTGTGTCAGCATGCTATCCAAAATAATTTAAAGTGAACGGTGCCCTGAATATAGCTTGCATCTTATTAATACAGTATCCAAATATGAACAGCACCTTACATTTCTAGTGAAATTACAAGCCAGATGCATTACTTTTCCACTTTTCTGAATCTACTTCCCTATTTGCTTTGGCCATGTCTCTTTACAGAGGGAACATTCCATGGAGAAATATAGATGGGCCTAAAATTTCAGAGAAATCTTGTGACATCCAGCGAAATGGTTCATGCCCATGATTTAAGTAACTAGAGGAATACAAAGCTCTTCAAAAGCACTAGGACAGTAAATTTTCTTCCATGGGCACAATTTCCATTGTCTTGGTGAAATTTATGAATTCTTACTTCTTTCCTCACTGGCAAATTTTAAATCTGCATTAACCTCTGAAGGTGAGTGTGTATCCCAAGAACATAACCATGAAAAACTCCCAAATTCTAGAGGGGGGATGCAGTTATGATAATTAAAACTGTAGTTATATTGCTAAGTATGTGAAAAAAATTAGATGCTTTGTGACACATAATTTCTGTTTTTTTTTTCCTATTATTGTTGTTGTTTCTCCAGGGCAACATAAGATCTTCAATTTTTCTCAAGATAGAAAATAAAAACAAAGATACTCCAGACAGAAAGACCTACTTCTGCTCAAATTAGCAGCACATATAACCTATGTGACATTCCATCCTTCAAACTATTTTTATAGCATTGATCTACAGCTGGATACGCAGAATTCCCTTGAAGCATGATTCTCA
Source organism: Uropsilus gracilis (assembly GCA_004024945.1). Classification (NCBI taxonomy): domain Eukaryota; kingdom Metazoa; phylum Chordata; class Mammalia; order Eulipotyphla; family Talpidae; genus Uropsilus; species Uropsilus gracilis. Next base: position 22,694 of record PVHY01000358.1, on the reverse strand, counting down.
CGAAATCAAATCAAGATGGGACAGAAAAAAAAAGGTAGAGATTATTCATACTTCTGGCATGAATGCTTTTAGGATTTTGACATTTTTCTTCTTAAAAGAAAACAAAATTGTTCCTTCACATTGATTTGCACCAACACTGCCTGTGTGAAGAATATTGGAAGTAATTAATCACTCAGTGTAAGGGTCAGGAATACTGACTTACAGAAAACATGTCATTAAATATCACCTGAGGTTAAATGGAGGTTCTCAAATAGTTGTTTATTAAGTTTTAATAAACAGAATCATTTTAAATACACCTGGAAACTGTGTGCTCAGAATCAGGTTACAGAGAATTGCAGAAAGTGACCAGGCAAACTATTTCAATACTAAAAACTGTGGTGCTTTGTGCTGTGAGAATGATATTCAGTCTGCATCTCTTGGCATTGTGCATGGGTTTCTGGGCACCATCTTAACATACAGGATGCAGGTGTGAGGACAAATAATGAGGGAATTAGACTTTTCCTTTCAGGACTTGTGAGACATGCTGACCCTTTCCTTCAGTGACCCACAAAAAACTGGACCCCAAAAAATGACAGAAGGGAAGGCATCCTCCTCCTTCTGAACTCTTCCCCAGGCTCAAGCTTTGTTAGAGACCAACAAAGTTGAAAGCAGAGTTTGATGAACTTCTCAGTTTTGATTTTGTGGGGCTAACATAGTCCAGTGTGCCACACTCATTGGAGGGAACAGTTTCTTGGGGATATCCCATGTCTATGTTTATCCCTATATGTAAACCTACACTGTCAGCGATCTTTCTACCTGCTCCCACTTATCTGCCATAGATCTCCTCAACCTCCCTAGTCTTTCTCTCAAAAAGTCTCTTCATGTTTCATTACTCTCTGCTTCCTCAGTTATTTCTATGGTTTCTCCTAAGAGAATAAGAGTCATGACTTTTATAGTTAAAACTATGTTTCTGAATATAGTTTTAAAATCCTAGGAATTCAGCATTTGGCCTGAGGGTAGTGGAGACTTCCTATATTCAGGTTTTTCTGGTACTAGAAAGGACTAGAAATGGTGGCACCCAGATTCTAGATCTATTTATTTGAGAGGTTAGCAGCTGTCTCAGCCCAGAGATTGTCCCTTTCAGGTTGATTTTCTTCCTACAAATATAGAGTCTAGTCTCTTAAGAGGAAGTTCTGAACATAATTTTGAACAAATTTCTCATAAAATCTCTTCATGGGAAGTATTAACTGAGAGCTTTCTTCTTCCTAAGTCTACTTAAGCTCCAGGAGACCTCCATGTTGTGGAATATGTCCCTTAGCTCTCCAGAGTGAAAGGATTCCTGGTTATTTTGGGACAAAGAGGTAGAGAATAGTTCTTGGTGTAGGCTTGTACATAAGTAGTGACATGATCCACTTCAACTGTTCATAGCATATTAGGCTATGTTGTGTTGCTAAGTTTTCAAACCAACCCCTCCTGAAAGCCCAAATTCAGAAGAACAGGATATTGAACCTCTCCAAGGATCACGTTTTCCAACCTCCATATACTTAAGGACTGAGGGACCCACTCACTCTGTAGGGGCCAGTTCCACTCATGTCTCTTTGTCTAGAAAGAAGTGCAAGAATCTAATCTGTTTGCTCCCAGAACCCTATAATCTTAGGTCCTGGTGCCATGAGTTTGGGGCCGTTGTGGGGAAGGCAATGGTGATGGAAATAGCAGCTGGAGACACAAAGTTTCTTTGCAAGTAAGTGGGCCCTCTCTGGAGGTCTCACTTAGCCAAGGGTGCGCCATCTTGGCTCTTCAGGTTATAGCCCTTCAGGTGCTACTTACATCCTTAGCCAACCCCATGGATCTTGTTGGCCAACACCCATCTCGTTTCCTGGCTCACTCTAGCTGCCAGCACCTTTTTACTTTTCCTTGAGCCTCTTTGGAATATTGTACAATTTCTCTGCCTGAAAAAGTTTTTCCCTGACCTTTGCACTACTGACTCATTGTCACAGACAACCTGTCTTAAATTTGCTAGTCTGTTTGTAAATCAGTGGCTAATACAGAGGAGGTAAATATTAACCATTTTTTAAATGAAAGTTTTGAGAGTGAAGAGAGGAGACAGAAAATGGACAGAGAATTTGTAGGATTACATTTATAGGAAAATAATTTTTCTTTATTTATCTAAATAAAAGGAAAACTGGCTATGGTGACTCTTTTTGGAAAGCATTTGAGTTGGCAAGTAAATTCTTAGGTACTTGAGGTCATAGCATAGAATTTGCACACTCTTTAATTAATTTAATGGCAGCGTCAGCACCTCATAATTTAATCATGTTGATTCAAGTATATTCTCGGACATCCTAAAGTAGTAGGTACAGTGAGTGAGGTCTTATTTTCTCTGCCTAATTTGATTCTTTCAGCATTTCAACCAACAGCTTTCTGGGCACCTCCCACACACTAGATATTCTGCAGAGATATAAAAGATAATAACAATAGTGGGAAAGAAATTCCATTATACATGCAGCAGGTGCATTTCTTTATCACACAAAGCCATCCTTCCCGAGTATTTCCAAAAGTTGTAATTGTTTAACAAAATTAGCGAATGTATAAGAATAAAGTCACCCCAATAAATGAACTGCTCTTACACATAGAAAACAAAATCAGTGTCTCTGTGAAAACATTTTAGCCAACAGAATTCACAACAGAATCCTTGACTTTTTAATGCAGATACCACATACCAAACATATAACTCTGGATTAGCAAGGCCAGCCTGATCTGTGCAGCATAGAGCCAGATGCTTGAGTTTCTGGGGGTCTGGCTGTCTCCCTTAAGTTAGCTCCCATGCATGCATGAAAGTGGGGGTTGTGTCTATACCTATGGTCTATGGTTCCAAGTTCAGTATTGCTTATGACTAACTTCTCCAGAAGTGCATGCACTTAGAACTACCTTTGAAAATTTGAAGTGTTTTATGATTTTGCTTTTTTTACATTCCTATGTTAAATATTTAAATATGGATAACATCCGCCCATTGCAATCTGCTTAAACATATACAAGCAGACACTAAAGCTAGTGCTTTCCTCTTGGAGTAGTTTTCATCAGAGCACGTTTAGTGTTCAGCGAATGTACTCAGTGGCTCTTAGCAAGTAGATTTTTTGGTCAAGGAGTGAAGGAGATATGTTTTGATTTTCTAGTTTAAACAAGAGAAAAGGGTTCAAGCACCTAAAAGTTTGGGGGTTCATTTTTTCCAGTGGGAGGCACAGTGAAGAACAAAGCAGCTGGGGATCCTGCAGCATATAGAGAAACTGAGTATCACTTCTAGGTACAGCTCGACAAGACAAGATGTCATCAGTAGGCAACAGTGCTTTTTTACTATTATTTTTATCTAGAAGCAAATAAATCTATTATCTTCAAGCAGCAAGACATGGCCAAGCATGTGGCAGAGTCATGGGTGATTGGACCCACACGGGTGTGGGCGTGTGGCTATACCTCCACACTCCCTTCCACGGATCCAGAGACCATGGAGTGGCGGGGGATGGGGGGGACGGGACAGGTCTCAACCACAATGTGCTATGTGGAAAATTTAAATTCCTCATGCTCAGAGGAGGGTGCTGGCAATTTAGAATGGCCCCTTAAATACTAATGACACTGGTCTTTGCAAAGCAAATTAAACTTATGTGCAAGACATGGTTTGCCGTTGCTCCCCAGACTGTGTAGAATGTGGTTCGTGATGGCTTTTGGAAACTCGAGGAACCACACCTGCATCCAAGAGACAGAGTGCGCAGCTCGTTCTCCCTTTTTTAAAATTCCAGTAACCCCGAAATGGGCCCCTTATTTATTTTAATAGGGAGATTTGCTAGTCTAACTATTATTGTGTGGTGACTAGGTTTGCAAACCTACTGCGGAACTACCTCTTATCTATATCCAAATAGCTTTTATAAGTGAGAGAAGTGGAAGTGGGTTTTCTTTGTCCATCAGAAACAGGGGTAAGTGTCCCTGTGCTGGTGGGAAGGATGTGCTTCCTGGCTCTGTGTTTTCATTCAGGCACTGAAGATGGCAGATGTGTCAGAATCCGGAAGTTTTTTGGATGTGGGCCATTCTTACTGGTGTTAAGTGGTATCTCATTGTGGTTTTGGTTTGCATTTCCCTTACTGCTAATGATATTGAACAGTTTTTCATGTGCCTGTTGGCCATATGGGCTTCTTTGGAGAAGTGTCTTTTTAGATCTTGTCCCCATTTTTTAACTGGGTTTTTTTCTTTGTTTTTGTTAAGTTGTGTGAGTTCTTTATGTATCTTTGTTATCAGACCCTTATCACTTGTATGGAGGGCAAACATTTTTTCCCACTAGGTTGGGATTCTTTTTGTTTTTATCTGTTGTCTCTTTTGCTGTACAGAAGCTTTTTAGTTTGATGTAGTCTCAGCTGTTTACGTTTTCCTTCATTTCCCCCCATCTATAGATGTGGCCAAAAAATGGATTTCTGAGTTGTAACTCAAAACAAACAAACAAACACACACACACACAAAACAATAAAAGCCCAAACCAGTACAAAAACCCTATTTAGCAGGTGTTTTTGCAAAGGACAAAAGTGATGAACTGGTCTCTGGTGCATTTTGAACAAAGCAAATACATGTGGTTCTGAAACTGGACAAAAGTTAGGCAAGTGCTATATAAATGACAGCATGTGGATCATGTGACAAAGAGAGAGATGCTATGGGGTTAAAAGCAAAAGTCCTGATTGTGGGCATTTAATGTTTAAAAAAATAATGATTGTAATAAATATGGGCAAAGAAAAAAATTAAAGAATCCGGAAGATGACATTGACCAAGAAAACTTCTTAAAATATATATGAACAAATCAGGTACAATGAAAACATTTTTATTGAAGGTGCAAAAAAAAAAAAATCCCACTAAACTCCAGGAAGAATCAGTATGAGAACAATTTTATATATTTAGTTTTTTTCAATGAAGTGTCATTATTTAACATCCTTGCTAACATTTGGAGAAACCAGAGTGGCACAGGTGATGGGGCTGGGACAGAGCCTGGTGCAAGGGGAGGGTGAGAACAGCCAGGACTTCAGGGAAGGGTTCCAGGATAATGAAAGGGTCTGATTTTGCTCCCTGTGAGACAGGACTAGTCTCTTGGAACCTGCCCCTCCCCCCCACCTGAATATTCTGGAATGCTAATTGACTGTTTGGAGCCCAGTTAGTGAGGTGTTTATTTGAATTTACTTGCAGCAACTCAGTGGCAAATGAGGTCTGTTGTAAAAATCACAGAGTGTGTCTCTGCCTTCCAACACCCCAGACCGTGGCATTTGAAGTTTAGTTCCTACCTTTCTTGCTCTCTCCATATATTGGCATTTTTCTGGGTAAATGGTGGCATAGATTTGTTTATCCAGCAGCAGTTTCTCATCCAGAAACTTCATTAACTTTTGCATCTGGTCTTTGCCACTGCTGGGATAATTGATGTCCATGATAATGACCCTGAAGCAATCCAGATGCCCTCTAAGTCAGACAGAGTTTCATTGTGTTTGTAAGGATGGAAAAGAGGGTATCATTGGGGTCTTGAAAGAGGCTGGTATTTTGAACATCACCATCCCATTTAGTGTGGGAAAGCTGCACTCAATAGAAAATAAAGTCCCCTTTGCTCACTCACCAAATCTGCTTGATATGTGTGCCAGTATGTTTTCTGAGTGGGTACACCAGCCTAGCACTCCACAGACACCAGAGATACAAGATGGATTAAACCAGGTCCTGTCTACACGAGGGCCCAGGCAGAGAGCAGGGGCCGCTCAACCTCTGGTCGCCGCTAGTCAGTGGTCGGGACTCACAGCATGTCTTTGAAGCATTCCTATTGGCAGGGACTTCCTGGTGAAGGGAATGCTTAAACAGATGGGAAAAACTGGAACTGGGGTGAGTGGGGTGAAGAGTGAGAGGCAGAGGGGAGAGGATGGGCACCAGCCCAGGACGATGGCAGTTCATGGAGTCCTGGTATCACATAAAACTTTGAACTTCAGCTTGAGTCTGTAGGACCATGTCAGGGTTTTGGGTCATGAACTGCCTGGGTCATGTTTAAACTAGAGTTTAAACTAGAGTTTCTTGTAACTTCTCTATGTAACCTGCCCCACAAGGCAGATAGAAATGGAGCTTTTCCATTGGCAGCAGGGTTCATGGCTGTGAGTTGCCCATCCTACTTACACTGGGAACCTCGACACAGCCTGGGGACACGGGAATTGTTTGAATATGAGAAGTGACAAGGAAGGACCTGGCCTGGGGCGGTGGATCATGAGAAATAGTGTGAAGAAAACATCTGTCTGAGCTGCAGGAACTCTTAGGAAGAGTCTCCTGTGTTTGATTCTAGTATGTCCGTAGCTGAGAGTCCTACTGCTTGACTCTGGCTTGGGGACTCATTGTGTATTTCATTGGTAAAGAGATGTTATCTTCCTTCCAGAGGAGTGAAGAAAATTTCATCTGAGTACTCAGCCCTACTTGGAAGAGCTCAGCCTCTTTCAGGGGTGAAAGGAAAAGAAATACAGGCATTACAGTGAGAAGGTTGAAAAGGAAAACAGCTTCCCCAAACCGGAGAGCTTCCCCAACTTTGGGTTCTCCAGAGTTGGGCCCCTGAGGCCCCATTGATAGAGAAATCTTGATGGACCTTTCTGTGAAATAGCTCAGCCCTTACAAATCAGGGGCTATGATGGTTTATCCCAGGGATGTGTCTGGGGAGATTATGCAACTATGGATCATTCAGAGGGTGTCTGTGGTCTCCAGTTCCATCACTTAGCAAAAAGGAATAAAGACCATATGCCAATCTGTGGGTGACCCTGCTTCAGGAGACTTCACTTCCCAGCATTCTAGATCTACAACAGGGGCAGTGCAGGAGTTGGGGTAGTGGGTTTCCTGCCCTAAGAGGTTGGAAGCAGGAAAGACTCTCAGGGACAGTTAGATTGGTGATGAAAAAATTATTATTCAATGACACTACATTTTGCAATTAGCAAAATTCAGGAAATGGTAGGACACATCACTCTTTTTTAAATCAGTTGCAAGAAAATGAAAGGAAGATGTATCTAACCAACGGAGCAGTCTGAACCTAGTTTGGATCTGACTCACTAAGTCATCACAAAAATCTTTGTAATCTCAGTGGAAATTTGAGCACTATTTGATATCTAGGATACTAGAGATTGACTAGTATTTATATTTGACAATGGATTTTTTTAAGAATGATTTTCAAAGACATTCTTTATCTTTGGAGCTGTGTGATGAAATATTAGTGAAATTATACAATGATTGCATTTTACTTCAAAACAACATGAGATGATGATGGTGGAGAGGGGATAGATAAAATAATATTGTCAATGAATTGAGAGTCCTTGAAGATACCTGACTGGTGCTTGGAAATTGGTTATTCTAGTCTCTCAGCCTTCTAATATGTTTGAAAGTTACCTGAGCTATCAAGTTAAATAACATAAATTGATAATAAAGTGCTATAGCATTAAAATATAGTGAGTGAGTGAGTGAAAACATCAAGTAGAGCCAACATTTGGCCAGATGAGGACCAAAAAATGTCAGATGTCTGCTATCAGGAAGACAGTATGGCAACTGGCACAGTGAGAAGTGGCTATGTAGGGAAGGAAATATTTAGAATATTTAGATTCTTCTTTGAAGCAGTTTGAGACAGAAAGATATTGGTGATGCTGTCTTGAGAGCACATGGGATCAAGTGCTAGAAAGAGGGTAAGGAGTTGAGTAGGTATGAAGAAAGGAAGAAAGCAGAAATCAGATGCAGAAGAATGAAATAAGTGGAGTTTGGTATAAACAGGGGGCATCTTTTGGGGAGGGAGGAACATACAACATAAGCTGACAAGAGAAGAATCTGAAAAACTTAATGAAGCAGGGTACATGTTTGTCTACTGAGAATGAGTATAATGTCAAGGAATAGAGAGTTTCTGGTGCTAATATTTAGGTTCAAGATCATACATGCATTTTGACTTAAACAGCATGGCTGGTGTGGCATCCATTATAGTGTTGAATCAACCGGAACAGAGCCAGAGAAGAGGATACTTAGAGAACTTCTGAAGTTTGTGGTTTATCTGGTAGAGTCCTGTAAGAGGACAAGGCCTGACAAGAATGTTCAGAGAGAGGTTCAGACTCTCGGTCCTGGATTTCCCACAAGATCGAGAAGGAGACAAGACCATGAGGGAGAGTTAAATAGGTAATAAAGAAAGGGGTCCAGGGAAAAACAGTGATTCAGTTAATTGGTAAGTGGAGGTGCTGGAAAACTCACTTCTGATGGAAGCTGGGTAAAGGTCATTGAGATCTGGGTCAAGGTCATTGAGGATGAGCTGATCCTGGACCCATGAAGAGAGGGTATTGCATAGTTACCTACTGTTCTCTATAGTTACCTGGGGGGTGAAATCTGGACTTGCGACAAAAGAATGACTCAGATGATGGCAAAGTCTTCCATGAATGTGTAATAACCAGATGTGACTGGGATCACTAGCATTTACAACCTCACAAGGGCAGTCTCAGTCTAAAAGTCAGACGGAGTGACACCTAGTCTCTTTGGACCTTTCAAATGTTCTTTGAGTTTTTATTGTCTCCATAAAAATCAGTGATTCATTGTGGACAAAAGGCTATATCCCAGCACTGTAGTCTATGTCGGCTTGTCCCTCTGCCTCTCTCTCTGAGAAAAGCCAGTTCAGGTTATAATAAAAAAACAAAACTGACTCATGGTTATCCTCCCTTTCTTGAACTGAGCTGTGTATAGAAGTAGGATTTTTGACTCTAGATCCAGAATCAGAGAATAATTCCCTGTTAGGAATGACAGCGTGTAAGTCAAGCCCTTGGCAAATGGGACAGGCTGGTGACAGTCAGGCCTGGACTCATCTGGAGTGGATAACAGAGCTGCTGGCAAAAGCCAAAGAAAAGTCACCTATGCTTTCACCTCATCTTTCACTTTCTTTTCAAATAGCTCAAAAGAAAGATTAGCATCATCTCACAATGTGTGCGGCATTGTCCTAGATTTTTATAAGAAGAAATACAGTTTAGTTTGTTACTGGAGAATGGAGTTATTCAAGGTAATCTCAACGCAAATGTATTTTGCTTAATGAATGCGGCTGAAAACTGGGACAGGAGGTAGGGGAAAAAAGAGGCAAGTGGGAAAGACATAAATTATAAACTCTGGAAGTTTTTCATAAAGAATAAACCTTTCCCCGGGGTTCTTTTACATTGCTTGGGTATCCTCTGAACTTTCTTGTTTCCAATAAGTAGTTTTTTCAGCTGTAGTGTTCATTTCTTCTTGATGTACATATATGCACAGATTTCCTTTGGTGTTTGAGTCATTCTAAAGAATATTATTTTACGTTTATTTAAATATGTCTTCAGTAGAAGCATATTTTGTCATGTGATTTTTTGGAGTTGAAAAATCCTCCTTACCAATTTCTGTATATAACATTTTGTGTTTACCTAGTTCTAATGATCTTTCAAGTTCCTGACTATGTAGTGGCATTTTCACTGAAATCCCAGTAATGCTGTTTAGAAAACAAGGGCATTATTTAGGAGGAGAATAAAAGCAATGAGGGAATCTTCTCCATAGTCACCAAGAAGATGTGATTCATTCTGGGAAAACTGGATGGTCTGGGATGACTTTGAACAGGATCTGTTGGGGAAGTGATGGAGAAGACACTGGAATTTCCGGCCCAGAAATCCAAGTTTTCTTCCTGAGTTTTTAAAATTTTATAAAAGAAAACTCTCCAGGGTACAAAACTGGGGGGTGGTGGTAATAGTTGTGGTGTTTCATCTACTGCTGAAATTTAGGAATCTAATTTGTAGATACATTGGTGGGTTTATCTTCTGCCCATCAAATCTAGTCCACCTCTTCATCAGTTGGAGATGAGCTGAAATCAACAACTCATTAAACATTGCAGTGAATGGGATTTTACCAGGACAATTAAAAAGATAGATTTTGGGGCCCTATCCAAAGCTTACTAATTGTAGTCTGATAGACAGGTCCATGTATTTGTGTTACAAAAGTGTCTCACGTGATTTTGATACAACAGGTGAAAGGACTTGAGTTTAGAAGTCTCTGGTTTAAATCACCTCGAGGGTGCTTATAATTTTGAGCACCTCTGACCCTCAGCAATATCTATTAAAGTACCTCCCTCATGACCAGATGATAGTATACTAAAACAAAGAAATATGTTCTTAGAATGCTAGTTTCAAAAAAGTGAAGTCATAAACTATACAAAATTTGTAGATGAAGCCATACAATATTTAGATCCTCATACAAATGATTTAAAAAATCCTCAAATTCTAACACGGCAGGAAGATACACCTTCACTAGGGTAGAATAACAAATGAAATTTTTATCATTTTGCCAAATCCCAATATAAAGCATGTAAACTTAAAATGTATTGGGATATTCAAAGAAGGCAAACAAATCCTTGGGGACAAGTGTTAGAGGCAACGAACCTGTCTGGTGTGACTCCAGGATATCAACTAATCTTTTTCCAGCACTAAAGAAAAAAAAGGCAACTTGTCTTGCTCTCCTTGCATTCTTTTACATGATTGTCTGTTTATTCAAGAGCCATGTGAGATCACAATTGCTTTTGTGCCCACCATTCATTTTAGTCTTTGTTTAAAGTTGGGAGTGTGCCTGGTTGAAATGAAGAAACATTCATTGGAGCACATAGTCAATGTTAATTAAACGTTCAGCAACAAGTATCTGAGAATGTGGGAGTTGAGGCTTTAGGGTTGCAGAGCAGGGAACTCCATGGAACAGTTGGGGGGATGCTGAAGGAGACTTTATCTCCTTTTGGCTGTAGAAGACTTGCATTCTAGTCTTCATCCAGGAGAATAGGGTTTATTGACAAAGCTCTATTTCTCTCTCTTATCTATGAGTTTCATCACTCATCTGTATTCTGAAATGCAGAAGCAAAATGCCTTGATCTGGGCAGATAGAATTACCTATATATAGGAATGAGGTGAAAAGAAAAGAATATAATTGAACATCACATGGGACAGTTTCTGATGTGTCTCTTTAATTGAGATATATCCTGCCTGAGTAAGGTGGGGTTTCTTGGTGGTTCATAGCATCAGGCTAAGTATAGTCCTGAATAGAAAGCAGAAACAACCAAAACAAAAACAAAAACCAATAAGCAACAAAAGCAGTTAAAAATAAAAATAAAATCAAAAATAAAATTCAAATACTTATGAATGAGTCAACTATCATCTTTGATTTTAAAAAAATTGTCATTTGACTGAGTAGCAGAGAACATTTCTTTGATTTGTAAAGTTGAAGTGATGCCTCATTGTGTTACATCTGGTGCCAAAACAGAGGTCATTTTCTCTGGCTCAACCTCTGTGACCTACCCCCGTGAACTAACAGGACAAAACTTCAGGCTCCTGAAAAAAAAAAAAAAAAAAGTATTAAACATCTAACTGATGCATATTCGTTTAATAACTCTAACAATAGGGTTCCTTAACCGACTCTCACAGGCCCCACCAAGTTCAAGCTGCCGGAAGTGAAACCGATGTGGTCGAGTGTCAGAGCTGGGGCGTCTGCCTTCGCCTGCAGTGAAACAACTTTGATGTGGCTTGAGATGTGTTTTTGTATTTCAAACAGCCAGCAGAAGGGAAGCCAGTGAGGCAGCAAATTATTTACCCTTTCCAGGAAAATGTTTTAAAAGCTCTGCTTGGGATCCATTTCCTAAAGCCACCTGTCACCTAAAGCACATGTAATAAGGCCCAGATGCTGAACCCCAACCTGCGAACCCCGTGACTCAGGGAGGAAATATTTCACTCATTCCCCAGCACATCCTTAATTCGTTTGGAGCTAAACTTTCAGGCCATATTTTCTGCTTAAACTTAATAACTCTGCTTTGACATTCCTTCTCGGTGACCCCAAAGTTGCGTTTGGCGGCCTCGACACCTGCTCCCAAATGCATTAGAAGCACTCAGGTTTTTTTTTTAAAGTATCAGTTTTGTTTTCTTTGCTCAGCCTGGAGGCCATCCTTTGAAAATGGGGAAGTGGAGGATACCAGCTTCTATTCCACTGTGAATTTTACTCTCTTTGGCATCTCCACTCAGGTTTCTGTTGTTGTTTTGGAGACCAAAATATTTTGGTTTATAAGATTCTTGAAATTGTATCCAGCCTCCAGTTTCAAATCTCGACTTTAAAAGATAATGGGGAAAGATGGCTAGAATCCCCTCAGGTTAGCTCTGCATGTAAATGTATTCATGAGAAGAAACTTTAAAACAGTTGGTGAATTTTTCTGTGATGTCAAAAAGGAAAAAAAAAGGTGACGGATGAGTCATGCTGAACTAGGTATTTAAATCCCGTTTGTACTCATCAAAAATTTAATGAATGATTGAAGCAAATGTATAGTGAACACTTAGGTGGATGCTTTCTAGTCTGATGAAATTTGCTGTAACTTAGAAAAATGGCGTCTACTGAGAATGGACTCCATGTTTTGTTGGAAAGGGTTGCAGTTATCATTGCAGTAAGAACAAGTGGCTAAAATTACCTCTCCCATGAGATCATTTCCCCACACTTATCTATTTTTTAAAATGAGGCATCTTTCTCACATTAATGAAATTACCAATCAAAACAGACTCTACATGGGGGAGAATGTGTTGATTCCAGTGTGTGTGTGTGTGTGTGTGTGTGCGTGTGTGTGCGTGAGAGTGAGAGAGAGAGAGATAAAGAGAGGGAGAGAGAGAGAGATCACTGTAATGACTATGTATGCTTATGACAGAAGCACCATTAGGTCACAAGGACACTTTCAATCCACAGATGGCCTTCTAAAGGATGGGATTTATCTAGGCACATCTCAGCAGTGAATGTTTGGTTCGGTGTGGGATGTCCCAGTGATGTCCCCCATTATCTTCGGCTCCCCAAGAGGATTTAGAAAACACAGTTCCCCCAAATTTTCATGTGTTTCAGAGAGTGATTGAAATGGCCGGCTTTTATATTTTCAGTAGGAGAGAGAACAAGATGAAAGGAATCCCTTCTGCATACAACCTGCTTTGAGCTGCGTTCTTCTCTCAACCTAGGGTAGCCACATGTAGGGGCCTTCAAACTGAACCCCTGATCATATTTCCCTCTAACTCCAGATAACACCAAGTAAACCCTTAATCACACAAGAAATCACTCAACTTTTACTGCTCCTCCTGCTCCTTGACCTGCCATGAGTCCATTTCATTTCCCATGGTCTGACCTCTTGGCCCTGTGCTTTATAAGCCCTATCACCTGGCCATCAAGTCACTTCCAGCTCCTGGGTCCTGTCTGGTTTCTGGTTTCTCCCAGGTTACCCAGAGTTTACAGAGGGGCAATGCTGCCTCTGGTCCTCTCCACCCCTGGAATTGCTGTCTCCCTCCCCCCCCGCCCCTACCCCAAGACATAAAATCTTACCCTAGCGCTGGACCTGTTCTCCCAGCTTGTAGAGGCCCCAGTGACTTCAGAAAGACCTATATGCTTTTCTTTTTCACAAGGTAAGAGAAATGAAGCCATTCTTCCTACCCCAAGGAACAGACTTAAGATGATGCCTCACTGGATAATTTTCCATGCAATCTGCCATCTCCAGGCTGATTGCTTATAAGACTAGAGCATCTTCTGGCAAGTCCAATGCCAGATCAACAGCAATCCTTATGAAACAAAACACTGTCATTTTTAACTAGAAAGTGAGCATCAACTCTTAGCAGTTTCCTCTCAAATTACCACCCTTCCTTTTTTCCTTTTTCTCTCCTAGTGTGAAACTAACCCCTTTTCTCCCGTGTTTCTGTTCACAGCATCAAGATTCTTCAATTACCAGGTAGTTAAGTGAGGTGGTGCTTTCCTTCTCTGTAATGCTAGAGACAGTGGCATTAGTGACCTGTCACCCAGAGTCAGGGAACCATGACTTTGAACCTGGATCTATGAACTACCATCTAGATCTGTGAACCTCCAAGGTGATCACCTGCAGAAGTTTGCCAACAGCAGTAGCTCTCTCTAGGATTGTTGCAAGATCAGTGAGATTACATAAAATGCCTTAGAAAGCATTGGTAAATGGGGAGTGTTTAAGAAATGTCATTTGTTCGTTTTATTATTACTAAGATTACCAGTAACCTTTGTAGTCTTGAGTGATTGCTTTTCTTTTCCAGTGAAGGTTACACTAGAGGATATAGACCTTCTAGGATATAGAGTTTGTGTCTGGCAGTTGTGAGAGCTGGTTCAATGTTTCTGTCATGCTGTCCTCTTCATATTGATGGTGGAGCATCAATTTCACAGGTGTACAATCAGGAAGGAAAATGGAAGAATAAAGTCATAGGGACAAGCTGGAAGCTAGTAAATGAGAATGAACCCCATGTTGTATCTGACTTTGATGGAGCTACAGAAACTGCACCCCTGATTCATCACAGAACTGCTCATATGATTCCAGTCCAGGAGCTGGAGAGGCCGAGGGGAGACCTGGAGGATGTGTAGTACTGGAAGCCCAGATGCTGCTTCAAGTGAAGGAGGTGAGTCAGCAAATCAGCATGAACTATGGCTTCTGCAATCTCCAGATCTGCCCAGTGTGGTCCTTCTAAACCAGAGGCATGTAAGGAATGGCATTCTGGGAGACACATGTCTACCTGGTCTGTTGGACCATCACAAAGCTACCATACCCCCCTCCCCAACATATTGTCTTCACCCCTTCTTTCCCAGTCTTCATGGGAACATCAGCCCCTAGGATGTTCTTCAGCTAGCAATTTTTTGAGACCGGAAGTTATCACCAAGGTGTAGGCAGGGTCCTACCCCCCCCAGAGGGTCTCACAGAGAGGCTGAAGTCTCTTTCTGCCACCAGTGGCCTCAGCTTTCCTTTTAGCTCATGGAAGCATCACTCAGTCTCTGCCTCTGCCCCACATAGCCCTTTCTTCCTCTGCATTCCAAATCCCCACCTGCTGCAGGCCTCACAGGATAATCCCAGATAATCTCATTTGGGATCCTTAACAGAGTGATAACTACAGAGACCCTTTCTCCCAAATACAAATAGATTCGGAACTTCTAGGGTTCAGGAGATGGGCCTATCTTTTTAGATAGGCATCTTCCTACTCAATACACTTCCCATAAAGAACACTCTGAAAAGAAGTCAGGGCTTTCTAGCCATCTTAGATCTGGAACTGGCCTGGGATGATGTTGGCCCTATTCTCTAGATTCCGAACACTATATTCCAGCTCAGAGTTAGCATGCATGTGGGCTCCAAGTCTCTACTTGGATGCCAATTGCACAGGGTGTGGCTCACGGAGATAGAGATTGCTCCTGAGCTTCCTCTTGACCTAACATCTCTTGAAACTACTTTTTCTAGAAGCATTCTCTCCCTGAAGCCTGAACTTGCCCCTCTTCCTGTTCAGGCTCTCAGAGTAGATTCACAGTCGCCTGGCTCCTGGAATAAAAGGTAGATGAGAGACAGCTAAAGTTTAATGTGTTTGTTCTCCAGAAAGAATTTCTTTTTAGTGACCCTTGTTTGTATTTTAATTTACAATCTGATAAGAGACCTATTTTCATGGAGTGAACATAAGGATGTGGTCATTGGTACCTCCCAAGTTCCTAAACAAAGGGCACTTTCTGTGTTGCCATGTGTGGTCAAAGCACAGAGCAGATGAAGGCTTCAGGGAGGAAGGTTTGAAGGGTGTGGACTTTCAGGACTATTGACTTGTATTGCCACCATGGCAGCTCTGAGAATCTAAGAGTGAGCAAGATGTAGAACACAGGGATTAAGACTAAGTTGTCCTTGTGGATGTACGGATAATGATGATGCTAAATTGCAAATTCAACCAAAACCTGCCCAAAAGTCATGTAAAATACATTGAAGTAAACTTGATTCAACAGGAGAAACTACTATTCATTGAATAGCAAATAGTCAGCCACACTATTAAGACTTGGACTCTTCCTTACTTTTAATTAATACACATTCTCATGAGTAAATGCTCAATGTGTAGAACCACTTGGTTGAAGAACTTGTAATCATGTCTCATTTTGGAAGTTGTTTCAGGAGGTAAGAAAAGGAAACAGATCTCCAATCTCCAGAGCATTCTATCCTGCATGATGAAGAAACCCCTGAGCAGGTGGAATTCAGGCACAGTTCAGCTTCCTTGCCTTGCTCTCTGTCCATGAATGTGTGTTTGCAGTCTCATGCAGAGATGTGGTCACTAGGCCAGGCACCTGCTGTTAATGGAAGTAGCTAGAGGAGGAGTCATGCTCTGATGACAAGAGAGTTTGGTTTCACATCTGGTTTTACTTCTTTTCTGTGGGATGTTGCTCAGAAGTTTTGGAAACTGACTGGCCAACAGTATATTTCGTCTCTTGAGACGGTACTCCATGGGACACTTTGTGGGGTCACAATCATGAGCTGGAGGGGCCTCCACAATCATGAACTGGAGGAGCCAACAGAGGGTGCAGAGGGTAATCAGAGAGTGGCAAATGTCTCAACTAAGCTGGTATCAGTCGGCTGTCTCCCAATCCTTCCACTCTGCTGCATTCACTACAAATTCAACTCTGTGAACAGAGTATCCCATCAGTGACCTCTTGTTTATCACGAGAGCTCTGGCTTCCTTCCTCTTTCCCTTGGTCTTTTTTCCTTTCACATATATTTCCCAATCAATAGCCTGTACAATATGAATTTCAGGAGTTTAATTCAGTTTAATTGCTTATTTCGTCTCAGATTTACATCAAACTATTTTCCTTGCCCAAGCTTCAAATTGTATTTATTGACCACAGGAAAAGAACCACATCCTCAGGTGTAGACAAATGATGGGGTTAAATGAGGTAGCTCATTAGTCCATGGAGGCTCTTGGTAACTTATGAGTGCTTTCTCTTCTTCTTCTTTTTTTTTTGAGACTAGGTCTCACCATTTTTGTCCATGGAACCGCAGGCTCACGTTGCCCTGGGTACCACAGACTCAAGCAATACCTAGCCTCAGCTTCCCAGGTAGCTGGGATTACAGGTGTGCACCACCACACCCAGCTATTTTTTTTTTGGGGGGGGGACTAGGTCTTGCTATGTGCCCCCAGTGGGACTTTAATCACCATCCCTGGCCCCGGCCGTGGCTTCCTAGGCTGCCACCTACAGGCATGTGCCACCATGCCCAGCCTATAAGTGCTTTCTGACTGTGAATGCTGCACGGCTGTGTGAGGTGGTCCAGTCAGTGGACATGCTTCAATGTTCCAGGAAAATGCAGAAAGAAATGTGTCAGGTGAACTGGGGCAGCTGGCATAGACCTGGACCAAGAAAAATATCCAGAAGCATAACCCATTTTATATGTGCAGACACTGAGGTCAGACTTGATCTCTCTCTCTCTCTCTCTCTCTCTCTCTCTCTCTCTCTCTCTTAAACCAGCATTTACTATCGCTACAAAGAATTCACCTGTGGTTTTATTTATGGTGTCAGCTCTCCTCTCCCTCCCACCACAACCAAGACTGTCAACCCCTGAGAGCTGCCTAACTGCTCATTGCCCTGTGGCCAGGACTGTGGGCAGTGCTGATGGAGCAATGTCCAGTGAGAAGTTCCCAGTGTCTCTCTTGGCTTCTAGTCCAGGTGTCTGGATGGTTTAAGTTTGTCTTCCCACTTCAGGGGTGGTCTAGGTGCCCTGCTAAGTTGCCTTTTTTTCCCCTTTAGGCTTTTTGAGACTCTCATCAGGTAAAATCTGTCACAGAGGCCTGGCTGCCCTGTCACATCTTCTAGGAAATAAGAAGGCACATAAGGTTGCTAATAGCAAGAAGCTGTCCGTGGGGAAGTGAGAGGAGCAAGTTCCCTAAGGTCAGCGACTGTACTATAGTGCTGGTGACTGTATTTCAATGACTGGGTGACCAGTTGGCCCATGGGAGGCCTTTGATAATATCTATTGAATGAATGAATGGATTAATGACATCTTTAGAATACTGATAAACTCATGGCACAACTGTAAGATAACTGTTGAAAAGCACATTGTTGGTCCCTCAAGAGGGGGATGAGGGCAGTGGGATGACAAGAGCACCCAGCATGCGTTCATCTGTCGCTAGAAATCAGAATATCAGGTTGGGTCATTTCTGTGGAGATGGGGGTGGGGTGAGGGAGCAACTGCAGATGCAGGGGGAAGGAGCAAGCCATCACTGAAACCATAAATATGCCATGGGCCCATGCTGGGATGCTGACAGATGCCCTCCCCGAAAGGCTCAGATGGGAGGGACTTGCCAAATCCAGATTTTAAATTAGATTCACCTGAGCCCAGTCAGGAACCTGTCATCCTTCCGATGGAATGGAAGAGGGGAGGGGGAGAAAAAGAAGAAAAGCTTTGTAGCTGAGCCTACCTGACTTTCCTCAGTGGGAGACACATGAATACTGTTTCATGTCAAGGAGAGGTAGTTAAAATGCAGACTGCTCAATCCTGGTCTCTGAATTCAAGAGGTGTGGTTCATGCCAGTAGACCACTCATCTTCCCTTCCTTTGATCTATCACTTGATGTGGAGAAAGGCTTTTATGTGTGATTCCTATATAATAGGTAATTTAGTCCATCCCATTATGGAAAAGTAGTAAGTCCAGTTCTAGTACATTTGTTTCAGTTATTCTTTTAAGTACCTAGTAATGTATGATTCTCATATGCTTTAAGTAGCCTGAACACTTTTTCTCAGTTGTTTATAATATAATTTGGGGGTTCCTTTCAGACAGTTTAAAGTGAGTATGTTACAAGCTAAAAGAAGTAAAATAAGAATGAAGACATGTACTCTGTCAGTGTGCACATCTCTATGGGAAAATGATGTCTGGGGAATATACTGACACAAGGACCAAAAGGACTTGCTCAGTGGAATCAGTACATCAGTGTGCATGTTAACTTTCTGGTCCATTTTCTTTTTAATACAATGACCTATATTTAAAAAAAAAACAACCTTTCCTTTGCTCAAAGTCTGAAAGTCTGAATATTATATTTCTGATTTTTTCTTCACTGGTCAAATAGGAGTTACACACTAGTTTATAAGGGAGTCAACCACAAAAACCTGGATTTCATACTCATCTGACTGCAGTAACTACCGTAAAAAATGTCAAATTCATCAAGTTCAGATGAGCCACTGCAACTTAAGTCTAGTAACCTTTGATTCACAAACCATATGTCTCTTTATTTTCAATGATTTGAAAAGTGTCAATGTTGGAGGAAAAAACTTCCTTCATATTTGCATTTCTCACAGGAAATCTATACAAATTGATGTTTCTCTAAGAGAGAATATACCTTAAAATAACTGACTAAATTGCCATTTAAAATGCCATGCTAAAGCCTGTGAAATAGATACTATGTGTCCTTGACCTTTCCTGCAGATGGCTTGAAGAAGTGAAGAGTGAAAAGGAACAATAACTTCTTAATTTTTGTTTTGGTTGAAGATGCATGAAAGGATAAAAGAGATATGACTATATCTCAAAAGATGAAGGAGGTTTGGTTATTTTTTCCTTGCTGGGGAAATTGTGCAGGAATGTTTCTGTTTTTGTATTCTATAAGTTTCTTATTTCAGAGCAGAACTTTACCCAAAGAGATAATTTAGGGGTTCACTGACAAGGGCACTGGAGTGACAGTATTTGTGAACAGCCCAAGAGGGGGAGAAACTGAGGACCATGTGTGTAGGGTATAAAAACTGTGGAATACCAGATGCAGAAGAAGACCATGTCTACCAAGGAGAACTATTCTGCTTCAATGCTCAAAGTGTTATTTTCACAACAAATTATTTCAAACTTCCCCATATATCTACTTCCTCATTGAGAGAAAATAAACAGTTCAAAGCATTTTCAACTCTTTACAATATACTGTTCTGTGTGTCAGAGTCCACACAATATCATAAATATGTTAGTAATCTGTCAGCATATTCAAGGCAGGTATATGTTTTTCTTAAAGTTCCTCCCCTCTCCCACCCTAGGAAGGCAATCATATTATGGATGTCCTTGTTTCTGAGAGGGAACAAAGAAGTGAAGCTCATCCAAGTTATGGTGCTTGCTGCTCCAAAGAGGAAGGAGATGATGAGACCACTGAGGGTTCAGATCTGTCTGAGCAGTTCAAAGTTGATGCTCTTGAACCACTCAGTGATCACCCTTGGGAACCACTCAATTGCATCTCCCAGAGAGAGATGAAGGTAACATCTGCCTAGATACTAGATTCCCTACCTCAGTAGCCTCTCTAGATCCACATATAGTCTGGAGCAGACAAAGGTAAATTTCAGAGTATCTTGCAGACTTTAGTCGTAGTGATGCTAGATGTATGCCACACAGTTTTTAGAGAGTAAAGATTTTTCTCTCAATCAGGGGAGACATTTCCTGAATTCTAAAGTGAACCTGAAAAAGGAAACATGACTCAAACAATGACAGAACTTCTTGATAGTTCAGTCAGAGAGAGGGTAGGGTCGATTTTTAGATCCAAAAATTCTTTCATATCACTCAGCTCTAAAAGTGTAGCTTTGTTCTTTCTCTCAAGTATAGTTTCTATTCAGTGTTTCACTTCTAATGAATAGACTATGGAAGACATAAGTTATAGAAGGACATCATCTATCTATCTATCTATCTATCTATCTATCTATCTATCTATCTATCTATCTATCTATCTATCTGTCTGTCTGTCTGTCTGTCTGTCTGTCTGTCTGTCTGTCTGTCTGTCTGTCTGTCTGTCTGTCTGTCTGTCTGTCTGTCTGTCTGTCTGTCTGTCTCTATCTCTCTATCTCTCTCTAGCTCTCTCTCTGTCTATCTACCTATCTCATTCTCTGTCATTGCTTATTGGGATGAAGACTGCATATTGCTATCAATGTGTGAACAGAGTTTCTTGGCTAGTCACCAGTGATAAATTGATGGTGGTTTCCCATAACCATGCAAGTGCCAGTACTTTCATTAAGCTACATCCTATCATCATTACTCCATTCAGTTCAGTGACAATGAGTTACAATGTCTAACCTTAGGAAAGGAGTTGACAGGAAGTGTGTATACTGAGGTGGTGCCTTCAGAGATCTTTATAGGTCACCACTTTGACATTAGCTTTAACAATTTATCTTTAAGACTGTTTTCTAAAGATGAGGGCCAAATATTTCCTTCTGCAGAGATGACTTGTGCTAGAAGTAAATTTCCTGAAGAGATATCCTGGTACCAAGTTTTGTGGAATTCTGGTAAATATCAAAATGGAAAATGAATCCCTGATTCCTTGTCAGATCACAGTATCTTCTGGTTGATGTGTGGGAGATGTATCCACAACCCATGAGAATCATTGCTCCCTAGCAAACCAGGCCTTATAAAACACATCTACTCCAGAGCCTCATAAACCCAGACAGACCTGAGTTAAGCTTTCCCTTGTTGACTTCAGAAGGAGCACATTGATTTGGGAACATGGCCTGTGTCTTGCTTTCCGCATTGATAGAATTGTTCTCAAGAATCAAGGAAGAAAGACATCTACCATCAAAATCAGCCACTCAGAGAAATGGCTACTTTCAAGGCACTTATTGTCCCAACAAAAATCTGATATTGATAGTTTCCTCTTTCAATTTGCAGTACAATCACAGAGAAAAGGAACATAGATGGAACAAAATAGCAACATGTGGGGAACATTCATCAAGGTAATATAAGCTTTCATCTCAGAGAGAGAGGGTGAGAGAGAGACAGAGATAGTAGGCTCTGCAGTTACCAGTCCTTAGAAATAGCAGAATGATGGGAGGTAAAAAATGGCCTATGAAGTTGATAGTGAACAAGAGACCAGTTTCCTCCCTGGGAATCCAGTCTTTTATAGCTCTGCTCTGCTTCCCTCAATGACCCCTTGCCCAGTGAGTGAATATGTTATTGGGTTCTCTTCCTTTTTCTTTAAAAGCATTTAAATTTTGTGTCTAAATTTTGTGAATTTCCTACAGGGATTCTAATCTCAATTCTTACCGCCTGGGAGCTGCTTATTCACCTGTTTGCCAGGTCTGGCTTTCAACTGCAGGTATGCAACAACAAGGTCTCATCCTCTCTGCCTCCCTCTCTCTCTCAGAAGAAAGAATTACGCTAAATGGGTATTCCCCAAACCCATACAATGTTATCTAGCCATAACTCTTGGGCTGTTTAACCATGTACTATGCTTGTGAAGCTGATGTGTAGTGTTGATGAGCAGAAGGTGGCTTTAGTCAGGCTGCTGCAGGGGGGCCGGGCTCCTCCTTGTCTGAATTTGGTTCTCTTAATTCCTTCTGCTACTGAGGGCTAATGCCTCTACAGCAGTGAAGCAGCTTGAAGACACTGGATGTGACCACTTGATGTAAGTTTCATGCCAGATTCCTGGCCAGCGGTCTCAATGAATGTATGTATCAATGGCATATCTAATAACCACACACATTTAGATATAGAAATGAAGTTCATGCATATATCTTGTATGTACATACATATCTACAGATGCAAACAAGATGGCATAACATTTCCAAATAAGCACTATAATGTGGCTTAAGCCTTTTTCATTGTACCGACTGACTCATCATAGGTATGTTAACCAAACAAGTTGTTGAGCGAGTGGAGAAGGGCCTAGGTTTAAGTGCTGGCCTAAATTCTTCCATCCCCAAGATATTCAACACTTCTAGGTTTGCTTTTTCTCATTAATAAAGGAAGATGTCTGAGAATCTGCCTTTCAGGGTAGTAATGGAAACTGAACCTGTTAAAGACTTAGGTGGTATCTGGTACAGAGTAGATTCATAAGAAACTTATTTTCCTTCCTTCCTTCCTTCCTTCCTTCCTTCCTTCCTTCCTTCCTTCCTTCCTTCCTTCCT
>PVHY01000357.1:71936-247862 GCA_004024945.1 Uropsilus gracilis | reverse complement strand
GATAGATAGATAGAAGATAGATAGATAGATAGATAGATAGATAGATAGATAGATAGATAGATAGATAGATAGATAGATAGATAGATAGATAGATAGATAGATAGATAGATATGGACAGACATAGATAATCAGTGCACATTTGTGTGAAGAATCTGTATAAAGATTTATCTTCATAAATGTTCACATCAACGGTGCTGTAGTAAAATAAACTGGAAGCAATGTAAACATCCTCCAAAGTAAGAACTTGATTGGGTTAATTTTAACATTTTCACATCATCATAGTAACAGAAACATGCAGTTCTCAGAGAAGGAGACTTAGAGTGGCTGTTAATCTTCATGAGATTCATTCATCAGTCAGTTTGCAAGGGTTTAAATACCCTGATCTCTGACACTTGAATTATCAGCTTTTTCCAGCAAAGGAATCATCTCCCAGGAGTCACACTTCTAAAGATTTCTCATCCATTATTGGTTGGAATATAGACTGATCCAGTTCTTATGGAAAAACTTATTTAATATTTCGAGAATGCTTTGACATTTCTGAATATATTTAATGTAGGCCTACCATAAAATCCAGCAATTTGCTTGTAGGTATCTATCTACCAAAGAAATGTAAAGACACTGATTTGAAGGAATACATGCACTCGTATGTTCATTGCAGCACTATTTATAATAGCCAAGTTATGGAAACCAAAGTGCCTAATGATAGGTGAATGGATTAAGAAGATGCATCCGTATGCAAAATATTCAACTCTTTAAAAAAAAAAAAGATGGAATCATGCCATGTGCAATAACATGAATGAAACTGTAAGCGATTGTGTTAAGCAAAATAAATCTAAACTAGAAAGACATATACTGAATGATTTCACTCCCATGTGAAACAAAACAAAAGGAGAGACAAAACTAAACTAAAACAAATTCTAGAAATCTGACTGTAGTATTGCATTTACCAGAGGAGGAGAGAGAAGGGTGGGGAACAAAAGAGTAAAAGGACCCAGTGGATGGTGATAAAGGATTACTATGGTACTGATGGTGTGTGAGGTGCGATAACACACATCCAAAGAGTTGTGAACCTGCACCCCTAAACCAAATACAGTGTTGTAACATTATCCCACTAAAAATATATAATTGGATAAAAGGAAAAACTTAGACATTACTCCACAAAGCAATATAATGTGTGCAAACTGGCGTTCACATCAATGAAAGATGCATTATTAATTCTTGCAAGGTTAGCAGAAAAGCTCCCTCAAAACTTAACAAATTTGTAGCACACTGTCTTGCCATATTCCAAATGAATTATAGAGGTAATATAGATAATAGAATAAAATATATGTGACTGAGATTCATCTGTGACATGAAGAATTTTTCTAAACATGAAACCAAAGGTCAAAAATGTAAAAAGATAATTTTATAAGACTACAACAAAATGTGCAACATATGTATGACAGTAAAATATGAACTGAGTTACAGGACAAACCCATAATGAATAGGTAGACTATATCAACATATATGGAAACAAAGTTAATAGTTCAATACATTGAGAAGTGCTTATAAATTGTTAAGTAAATACTGAACATCCTATAGGGAATATAGAGGCAGATTATAACAGGTAACATATATGAAGAAGTACAAGTGACTACTTGTTTTTATAAATACCTGTTTAAGTTAATACAACAAGATGCAATTAACTATGCTGAGAATTAGTAAAGATAAATAGAATAAGATAAATAGGGGCTATCCAGCTTTAAAGTCTACAGGTGCTTTCTTCAGTGCTGGTGACAGTAGAAACTTGCGTGTTTTTTTCTAGAGAAAAGGTGAACACAACATATCATGAGCTTTAAGAAAATGTTCCCGTCCCATATTTCTCTTTTTCTTTCTGACTTATTTCTGCTAACATGAATCCTTCTAGCTCCATTCCATGTTGTTTTTCTTCTTTGATTGATGCATAATATCCATTGTGTAAATATGAGGGATATAGGAAAAACAAGCAAACAAATGAACAACAACAAAAAAAGTTAAAACTGCCAACAGAACTGAAGCATAGAGCAAGAGAGGGGGAAAAGGGTAAAACAGGGCAGGGGAAAGGCACAAAAGATTAAGACGGTTCACGGGTGAAAAGTTCATGGGAGAACCTCAGGGTAGACAATGATGTAATCTATAAATATGTATATATATATATATATATATATATTTAGCTATATGTATATGCAATCAATAAAAATTAATTAATAATAAAAAAGTTCCTATAGACCAACATTCTATTTCTAGATACTTACTTTAAATAATTAGCATCTGTGTGAAGATTTGTCTTCATAGATTTTCATATCATCAGCATTATAATAGAATAAACTGGAAGCAATATAAACATCTCCCAGAGTGAGAACTTGATTGAGATAATTTTAGCATTTTTACATTATAAGACATTTACGATAATCCCAACATTTTAACATACATGTTGAAATGAAAATGTTAGATTCTTTTGCAAAAGGAACTACTAAACAATTTGCATTTTCAACTTTAAATTTAAATATATTATTTATGAACCAAAGTCTACCTGAGCACATAGGAATAAAAAGGAAATGAAGGTAAATTTTCCTGATTTTCTGGTTCAGTTTTTATACACTATTTTTTCTATAGCTAGTGCATATATCACTGTATAACAAAAATTACCAATGTAGTAACTGGTGATAATAGCATGCTCCCAGCCGCGATTCTGGACTTTGTGTATGTGGGCATTAATGTTGTGAACTAGATTCATTCACACATGAAGGCATTCACTGTTCATACTCTATGACCCAGGGGGTGGCATGACAACAAACATGCCCTTGCCACACAAACTCTCCAGGTGCTCTGGTAGCCAGTGATGGTCATCTTATCCAAACACAGAGGAATTGGAGGATTTATAGTTGTCGATGTGAGAGCAATAACCTCTGTGTAAGAATCAGAATTCAGAGTCTGTTTCAGATTCTGTTTTTAACAGCAGATAGTATCCTTTTAAAATAAATAATCAAAAACAATTTCTCATTTATAGATCATGTAACAGTTTGCCATTTTTTCACCACATTTGGTAAAGAAGTGGCATGATTTAATGGAAGAACCACTGGTTTCAGTCCGTCACTAAATGCTCACTGTTACATTATTAAGGTTTTCAAAATTAGAAATCACAACAAAATGCTGACACAAGCAGCAACAAAATATCTTCATTTTAGAGATTATGGCAACAAACTCAGAGAGAAATTGTTCCAATCACAGTACAAAAATTGAAACTGATACTGATGATCATAATATCTAGAACTGAATCCATTGTCGACTACAATCTTCTTTAGAAATTGAAAGGAGAAAGTCAAAGTATGTGACTAGGAAGAAATAAATGACGATTTCCAGATTTGTATGTGTGCTGAATTGGAAAATGTTGTCAAACAAAGTGCTTCCTCTGTCTTACAAATGCAGACTTTATGATAGGGCTTCTCATAACTGGAAAGAAAGAAAAAGAAAGGACTGTTTGAAATTTGCAATTCATAATATTAAGGGATGGCCAAGGAATGAATCAGTGGCAACATTCCAAATGAAACAGAAAAGACTGAAGCACAGCAACATTCCTGGCCCAGAAATTCAGAAATTCAGCCATTTAGGAAGATTGTGCTGTCCCAAATACTTACAATACAGTTATTTGAGATCAAGTTTTGTTTGTCATTATTCTTTCTCTATTTTTCTCCCTCTTATCTGCAAGCACCTGTATCCTTTGTACAATATAAGTGATCTTATGAATGAGTCTGTTACTCTTTTAGTCACTGGCCTTATTCATGATTAGTATTCCAAAAAGAAAAAAATGTAGAATGGATGCATAACTGGTTTTGAGTGGAACGGTCCAGTGTTAAATGCTCTATGGAATCCATTAACCTGTGTGTTTTCATGTGTCTTTTCTCTTATAGAAAGCAGAGATTGCTATTGCCCCTCTGACAATCACTTTGGTCCGAGAGGAGGTCATTGACTTCTCTAAACCCTTCATGAGTTTGGGCATATCTATCATGATCAAAAAGCCTCAGAAATCTAAACCAGGAGTGTTTTCCTTCTTGGATCCTCTAGCCTATGAGATTTGGATGTGCATAGTCTTTGCCTACATTGGTGTCAGCGTGGTCTTGTTCCTAGTCAGTAGGTTTAGTCCATATGAGTGGCACACTGAAGAGTCAGAGGATGGAAAGGAAGGACCCAGTGACCAGCCTCCCAATGAGTTTGGCATCTTTAACAGCCTCTGGTTTTCCCTGGGTGCTTTCATGCAGCAAGGATGTGATATTTCACCCAGGTTAGTTTCAAAATTCCTGAATTCTTCCTCCACTTTCCAGTAAATCTAAGTGTTGTGTAACAAGTCATATGTGTTGATTTCTTGAAGATAGTCTGATACCTGAAGCATGGAAAAAATGCAGTCTCTATATTTATCTAATAAGAAAATTCATCGCCAATTTTTCCAAAATGTGGATGCATCAGAGAGATTAATTTTTCAATAGAAAGATGTGTGTGACCAATTGGGACTCTCAAAATATCACTTAGTATCAACATTTCATCCAGTAGTTTGACAGGTAGAAAGTAAAATCTACGTAAGAATAAGAATATATTTTCATCTTTGTCTCTTTTTTCAAATTCAAATACTTTTTAATTTTGCTATTGTTATTGTCAAAAATCAGTGTTGAGCCTGATTTACATCCCATGTAACTTAAGGAATCTCTACAAGGAGATATCCAAAACCTGAGTCAATATTAAATATACATAATAGGTACTAGATTTACATCATTTTATATAATAATATATAAACAAGATAAGCAGGAGACAAAAAGTCAGCAATGTAAATACAATGCTAATTTACATAACTGATGTTCAATATCTGTGGAGTCATGGTTTACTTTCTTTATTTTGGCTAAACATTCAACCAATCTCTTCCTGGAAGAAAAACACCATATCTCCCAAAAACAAAGTAGCTGAAGGTAGGAGAAGCAAAGAATTGAATTTTAATAGTTGTTTGTATTAGCATAACAAATATTTAGAATTTTTTTAAATACATGCTTCCACAAAAAAGAAAAAAGAAAGAAGTTTTGACTGCAATGACGTTTGTATACCTTAGAACCAGGCAGACTATAAATGGTCATACATTCCAAAAATAGGAATTTAAATCAAAACTTTTAATTAATGGAAAGAGTTTAGTCATTTTTTAAAAAATTAGTGTTAAAATAATAATAATTTTAAAGGAATGGTTACCACTTATATAAAATGGCTAAAACATGCACATTTTAGAGCATTTTGAAATGCCATGGGAAATATGAAATTTTTCCTCACATAAAAAAGTTTTAAAAACCATTTGTCACAAGAATGCTATCATTTGATGGTCCCAATCAATTATAAATATGTCCCGAATTTTTTATTCATTTTGTCCTACTTATACTAAAACCTACCCACACATCCTTGATAGCCTGCAAACACATATTTATACCAGTATGAATGATGTTTTATGACATAGCTCATCCACTCATATCAGAAATGAAACATCAAACAAAAACACCCTCAACTTGGGCACTTTGAAGCCAATCTCTGATCTTCATCTGGTGCAACCCACTTTGGCATATGACACATCCACTCTGGCAGGACTGACTGAAAGTGGAAACAAGCGCTTTCAGAGAGGTATCCACCATATCAAATCTAAGACACTACCCACTGATAAGATGTATTGCTATTTTATGTACCACCAAGAAACAATTCTGCCAATTAAGTATGATGCTATGATGTCAATTGTAGGCTCTATAATAACTTCAGGAATGCTAAACTATAGGAAGGAAATTATCAAATGAATTTATATAAATGTTCCTCTTCTGTACCTAAAGAACTAAAATCCACATTTCTGCAAACAGTACATTAAAAAGGATTTTATTCCATTGTTCAATGGCATTTAAATGTTTAATCTAGCATAAATGACAACAAATTATATAGAAACACTTGTCACTCTTTGTGAACTATCAGAAATAATACAAAATTTGCAATTGTGTCTTTGAACATGCATATTAATTGATGGTATTTCTCATCTTTATTCTAGTAGGAGAAAGGAAAATGTACATTATTTCATCTGTTTAGATCCCTCTCAGGTCGAATCGTTGGAGGTGTTTGGTGGTTTTTTACGCTCATCATTATATCATCTTACACTGCTAACCTTGCTGCTTTCCTGACGGTTGAACGAATGGTCTCCCCCATAGAAAGTGCAGAAGACTTGGCCAAGCAAACAGAAATTGCCTATGGAACATTGGATTCAGGGTCAACAAAAGAATTCTTCAGAGTAAGTTAAGAGAAAAGCTAATGAAATGTTTATTCTTTTGAAATTCAAGCAATTTTTCCAACAATTAAAATATATGAATACAATGGCAACTGTTATGTTTAATGTTAATATTTCTACTTAGATTTGAAAAACACTTGAATTTTCAAAAGCTAATTGATCTATTCAGATTCTAAGAAGGATCCTCCCTAAGGAAAAGTAACAACAAAATGGTAATTAGTACAACTTTTTAGCATAATTTATCCAAAAGACTCTAATAGTAATAATGCTATAATGATAACTGAATCTGGTAAGGTTGGATTTATGTATACTTTGGAGATAAAAGCATAAAAATGAAAGCAATCCCTTTAAAAGAATATATTTAATTTGTTGCATTTGAAACCTGAAACCTTAAATGCAGGTTACACTACCAACATAATGTATATTATCCATAACAATGGATTTAAAAGCAACATATTTCTGCTTTCACAATAGAATGGTAGCAAGGAGTACTGTTCTGGAGATCTGATATTTTCTTTGTACTGTTTTCTCTTATTACAGATAAAATTGTCCAAACAGGCATTGTTTTTCACATATGTATATGATCCCTTTGACTCAGCATCAGGATGATAAGGACTAGGAAAGGGTGGGGTTTAAGAGTAATCAGTACCATTATGAGGATAAATTTGTAGATCCAACAACTTGTTTTTACTATGATTCTACTTATATTCACACATATACTTATTTATTTCTGGTCCAAATCAAGGTTTCATTTTGTGACTTCACAATCAAACCAAAAGAAAGTGGTCAAAGTGACATTTTTCACAAGTATTTAACAAGTATGTAACAAATACATTTTGCATTTAATGTCAGCTGCTTTAAAACTAGATATTTAAGGCTGGGCATGGTGGTGCATGCCTGTAAGCGGCAGCCTAGGAAGCCGAGGCCAGGGCCAGGGATCGTGGTTCAAATCCCACCAGGAGCATGTAGCAAGATTTCGTTCCAAAAAAATATAGTTGGGCATGGTGGTGCACGCCTGTAATCCCAGCTACCTGGGAAGCTGAGGCTGGGGATTGCTTGAGTCTGTGGTACCCCGGGCAATGTGAGCCTGTGGTTCCACAGGCAAAAATAGACCTAGTCTCAAAAATAATAATAATAATAATAAAATAAAACTAGATATTTAATAGTTTTGAAGACAAGATACATTTTACCTATACTTATTCCCCAAACCATTGTTTAAAAATTACAGTCTTCTAATGTAAATTTTGTGTTTGTGTACAATTCAATGATTACACTTTCACTTGATATGTATATATATATATTTATCATTTTCTTGCTCAATCTAGAAATTTAAAACAACAGAATGGTCTGCTCCTTAAGCAAGCCTTAATTTTTGTGAACTTGAATTTTAGTAAGATTATTCTTGTTTTTTGAGAGTTTGCTACAGTGTCCTTACACACTCTGTAAGTTAACATATTAAATCAAATATAAGCCACTCAAAACCTCAGTCAAACCCATCCCTGGGAATTATTTTAAAAAGAAATCAGACAATGAACAATGTCAGCAATTTGGAGCATTGTTAGAATATATACTATTAAATACATAAGTTAATTATAAAATATTAGTAATTATTCTTAAACGTAAAAATTGTCAGGACATGAGATTCATTGACAGTATTCTTTCAATAAACTAATTAGCCAGATTTTATTTTCTTGCTAAGAGTATTTCTGTCTCTAAAGTTTCATAATAGAAGCATACTGTTCTCATATATTTTTAGCATAATTTTAGTAGCTTGCTGGAAGTCTGGAAGTTAATAATGGCTTCCACCTAAAAGTAAAGTTAAAATTTAGTAATTTTGCCTAGAGGCCATTTTGGATATGCCTCACACAGAATACATGTTCATGCTATCAGTTGTATTTGACTGAAAATGATGACTGGCATTCTCAGATTCATCATTCTGTCTTGAATGATAAAGGGAGAAAAAAATATGTAGGTTTCCTGTAAATTTTTGAAAAATAGCTCTCTGAAAACTCTTTGGCATCAAGTACACTGAAAATGTGTATTTTTAATCTTTATACAGTTTAAAGAACTACTCAACTTCTAAAAACTAGTGAAGCAGATAAGAGATTGTATTGATAAAATATATAGGAATAAGAAATCTACTTTCTGGATTTACTGGACCACCACAAGCTGTTGAGCCAGCTAGCCCTGTTTCCTCTTCTTCCAGTCTATTGCAATTTTTAAATTGACAAAATTTTATAGGTATTTATTGTCATAAAATGATCTGAACCCAAATGGGACCAAAAAAAATCATTTTCCCTAGTAGCACACTTTTAAAAAAGCACAAATTTTGGCTCTTTGAAAAAAATCTCATACATTTTCCTACCTTGCATTTCTCACTCTTCTCCACAGACAGTGACCTGGTTAAATAAACTATTTGTCTGATGGACTGAAGAAACATAACATGAAGGGTATTTTGTACTTGTCAAAAATGTTTTCTATAGAAATAGAGTAATGGTCCATCTATCAGCTCCACTCATCTGCCTTAGGCAGTGACCTGTGCTCAACACTTCAAAAAATAGAGTACTTATAATCAACTGGAAAAAGAATTAGGCCACAGGGGAAAATTACATTTGCATTCAGCTGTTGCCTTGGTTTTCCTTTTTCCCATTATGAAATTTGGTATATTTCATGTTCTATACACCTTATTAAGCATAAATGCTTTTAATGAAAGTCTGTGCTCATCACTTAATGACAGAGTTGCTGTTGAGGTACTTTTACATTATTATACAGCTGGTTTGAACAAACTGATTTTAATTTCAGTGAAGATCTTATCCTATGCCAGCTCTAGTCATCAGTGAAATCATGAATACATAAGTGAAGATGATTACAATCTCAGGGTTTATAAAATTAACAAACAGTGCATTGATGAGCTCTTATATCAGCCTTACTGAATAAGATACTAGAAGAGGGAAAAGAATTCATCTGATAAAAATGCCAACTTAAATGTAATGCATGATATTTGTGTATATTTTCTGTTAAAAGTTAAAATAGAACATAGAGCTTTTGAAACATTAAAGTGCCACATTTTTTAAAAACTGCAACAATTGTTTTCAGTCATAAAATAGTGCTTAATTTAGATGTTTTCTTCCAATGCACCGAGTTTTACTATAAAGATAAAAGTAAATCTGATATTAACATAGTAATTTAAAAAAATATGGCTTATCATAATTTACATTATATGTATTTGTATATGTATAATCTTGATCACATTAACTTCACAAATCTCATCTTTAAGTACATATCACAGTGGAAGATTTTAGGGTCTTAAAAGAACCATTATCATGATATTTCTGAGTTTTCTGGATCTACAGAAATTTCTCGTTTTAACCTGTCTTGTCAAATTTATACACACGCCCTCTTTCCTTAGCTCTCTCTCTCTCTCTCTAGAGAGAGAGAGCATGAGAGCTCTCAAGAGAAAGAGCTAAGGCACAGGAATGTTATTCTTAGTCTTTCATATCTTAAATAGACACTTTCCTCTTCACTATGTAGGTATGATCATAGGTTAGCTATCTCCTTTAAACTAGAATTTCTAAATATTAACATGGTGGCAGACAACATAAAAATTTTTTCCTAAGAAAGTTTCTTTTACCTTTCCTCTGTTTCCATTAGGTGCTCTTATTGTAATTTTATAATATACTGATGACCTGAAGGATTTAACACACCTACAAATGGGTTCTTCTCTGAATTTTAAAGAAAGGAATTTAATATCTTTTGTACTGACAGTGTATGTCACCTAAGGTATTTAAACAAATGAAACATCCTTTAAACAGAAATAATTGCTTTGATATTGTTACATTCTATATTTAATTTATCTTAGCAATTACCAATTCCTAAAAACACTCATTTTCCATTTTAGTATGTTAATTCTGTTTAGCAGTTCCTTATTTTAATAAAATACTCAATAATAAATGGAAAATTGCCAGCAACTAGCATAGTCTCACATCCTTGAATTTTTAAAATTAGATTAAAATAGTACTCAGATAAATTTTTTTTTGCTGTTTTTAATGTTGTATAAACCGTAAAATATACATACATATAAACTTATACCTTTTGGATGAAACTTTCAAGACAGTGATCATTATATTTAAAAAAATGATTATGTGCCTAAAGAATGCTTTTTACCAATGCGCCTCTAAATTGAAGTGATTGAAATAAATGTTTAGGCACAATCTATCAAGTGATGTAGAGAGTTTGTCATTTTCAGAGACTAGAAGTCATTGTGCATATGGAAGAGCTAGTTCTCTGGGACAAAACTCTGTTAGAGATGGAAGAAATGAGACCTGGCAACACAGCTCCTTAGTGGATTTCAGGATGAAGGTTCTGAATCCAGATACTCTTCTATCCTGGAAGAATGAAGTCTTTGTAACTGAAGTGTAGTGTGGGATTTCCAAGATAAGGATTTCTATTGTAACCTGTCATTACTGAAACACACACTTCACAATCTTTATGTCAATGAGATAGTTTTATCAAGTGTTAATACCTTTTTAAAAATGTATTAAACACTATAGGATATATATCTCCTATCTTGATCATGAAAACCAATTTTAATGTACATTAACTTAAAATATCTGCTTTGATGTTTAAGTATATCTCTTATTGATTTCTTAACATTTTTACTGATTATTAAATTTCCATCTATGAAACCAGAATTTTGAGTACTGTTTTTATCAGTTTGTTTATCCTGGACAGTTTGCTTTTGCCCTAAAATATGTGCCTTGCTATTTGGGATGTTTGATTATTATTGAAGAACTGTTTCTTGTTAGAGTCTATATTCTGATAAACAAAGGATGTTCAGTATAGATGAATTTACATGCTATGCAGTTTCTGTGCATAGATTTAACATGGAATGTAGTCTTCATTAGCTTTTATTTGGATTCATATGCAGATTATCAGCATCTTGCTATTGAACAAATGCAATTGCACCAGATAAAAACCTTTGTGTATCATTATATTATCAAGCACTAAACAAGACTCAAGCTTTTCTATCTTATGAAAGATAGATAATAGATACATAGACAGATATCCTTTGAGGACATTTGAGTTGATTGGATACATTTCCACATTAACAATCTATCTAAGAATAAAAATAAAATCTAATGTAAATTCAGATATCAGCAAAAGGACCCAGGTAAAATAAATATTAGGAGTACTGTGGGTAGAGCCCAAATTAACAAAAATAAATAAGTTTCTTGGCTGGATTAGAATGAATAACTCTCAATAGCATAAAGTGGGAAAAATAGAATCACTTCTTTTAAGTTTAATATATGTAAAAAAGAAATTTGAGCATTCTCAAATTTGAGTTTGGTTCTTGTGTTATGAATATTTAGTGTGTAAAAAAACATTGATTTCTTCTCCTTTAATGCCACTTGCTAATTGATAGACACTGAAACTTTATGTAAGTTTTTTTTCAAACTCTAAGGCATTGAAAAAAAAATAAAACAATATAAAAACTTTCCTTATTTGCTGCTATATAAGTACAGTAACAAAAAGAATTTTGCAAAACTGAAATGAAATCATAGCTGGTCCATTTCAAGTTTGTCATGAGTGTGATATAAAGCACAGTTCTAAGTATTCGCTACTCTTTATGGTAATATACTCTGCATTTTATTCTAAAATAATAACTTACTTTTCAAGTCTTTGAAGAGGGTAATTATTATGAAATGACGTATTAGCATCTTCAAAGACCACTTTGAATTATCTGACATTTCAATGTTTTCATTTAGAGTTTGAAATGGTGGTTTTCTGATTGGAAAATGAGAATTTTAACAGCAAATTGGAAGAATACTAAAATAACTTTATCCTTCTCTTGCTTCAGTCAATATTAACATGTTGTTCCTTTCTTTCCTGTATTTAATTTTATTTCAATTTCCTCCAGAGATCAAAAATAGCAGTGTATGAAAAGATGTGGACCTACATGCGATCCGCAGAGCCGTCAGTTTTCACTAGGACTACAGCTGAGGGAGTAGCTCGTGTCCGCAAATCCAAGGGCAAATTTGCCTTTCTCCTGGAGTCCACTATGAATGAATACATTGAGCAACGAAAGCCATGTGACACGATGAAAGTGGGAGGAAATCTGGATTCCAAAGGCTATGGAGTAGCAACGCCCAAGGGTTCCTCATTAAGGTGGGTGGAATAGTATAACAATAAAACATGTGTTGTTATAGTATTCCACCTTCCCTGATGTCCCTGAGAGAATTATTTTGTTTTGTGTGTGAACATGGTATGTTTGTTTGTTTTCTTTTTCTCCATTTCATATTTTTTGGTCAACAATCAGGTAATTTTTTTTTTAGAATAATTAATCATAGTTGACGTATATCTTTAAGGCCATATAAAAACCAAACTGGTTGAACACTAGCTGCTTCCAGTGGGCCTAAAACTTGGGCAGCATTTACTTCTATAACTCATCAACTTTTTTTGATCACTGAAATCTACACTCTCATTGTGTCAGTAATACCTTTACATTTTGTCATTTTTTTTTTAATTATGCCTGCTGGCTACTTTCTGAGTAAGAAAAAAAATCAACCTCTTCAAAGCAAATCACTTTTTTTTTTCCATTTCAGTGTTTCATTTCTTACAGCATCATTCTATTTTAGATTTTCCTGAGGTTGTATTGGTGCTAACTTTGAAATCACATCTATTTATAAATGCAATAATGTTCAGAAGGAAAACTAGGCTCTGATTTTATGGTGCTTACTCAAGTCACACTCTCACCTATTTCAAAGGGAGTGCGATGTAAGTAAGATCCGTAAAGTGAGACCCACCGAGAATCCAAAATTGTTTACACATAGACCCCTTAAATGTGATTCATGAGCAAAGCTTTACATATGTGGATAATAAACCACTTGTGTGAAAAGTCAGACTTTCATTCTTAAGGAAATGTTGGTAAAATCTGCCCTTTTCACCCTTTTGGTCCTGGACATAGAGAATTCACATGTTTGTGTCCAGGAGGCAGAGTTTCCTATTTTCCTTAAGCAATAAAGGCTGCTATTGAGTTTTGGGGCAAGAGGGAAACCCAGTCAAAAGTGAAGACTGATGAATCATTCTAGTCTCAGTGCTGCTTAGGACAGAGTCACACAAACACAGATGCGAGAAGAAATCAGAATCCTTGCTAAAGGAGTTATCCAAGAGCCTGGTCTTGAAAAATGATGCCTCTGGTAAGCCTTTGAAAGATGAATGTAATGGGACCTGTATGATTGCCCAGCTAGAATGAAAGCAATATAAAAAATCATGATTGTTTTCATCAGTTTCAAAAAGGGAACTGCAATATAGTTTTGGGGATGTGTGTTGGGCAGGGGAGGGGTTGAGACATAGAGAAGCATACTAGCCCTAGGAAGGTTATGTTTAACCACTGTTTGTGTTTACAAGCAATACTGATAATTAGGCAGCAACTTTCTGATATGTTCAGAGGGACAATTAGGAAAGGAGATAGAACAAAACGAGTCAGTTCAGACAAATAGGGGTGTGGACTTCAGCAGTTCTGAAGTCAGCTTTATTTGATCATACCTTCCATGCGACACTGGAGAAATATTCAAGGAGAAAGCCAAGGTAATAAATTATGCATGCTAAATTCCACCCATGAAGATTTCAACCATACAGAAACAAATTGGCACTAGAGTGTTTGGTCTTTGATGGTATATTTTCTATGGTGCAATATGAGAAATGTATAATTTCAATGAAACCAAGTAGAAAATGAACTTTACTGAAGTAGTATTTGTGAGAGCATTTTAGTGTGTAAGAAATAGATGAGGAGAGAGCAAGGGTGGCTAAAATATAGATCAGTGTTCAGGCTATTGATTATATTCACCGTGTGTCACTTTTGCACTTAATTGATTCTCTGTAGATGTAACTGCCTTGTCCTCTGTCTTGTGTCCACTGATAAAGTCAAGTTCTAGGGGCTGCATTTGGCCCTCAGATACGGGTGCGTCTGACTGCATTGATGGCAAGAGAGTTCCCTCTTAAATGTGCCACTTTGTCAAATCCACACTACAGGGATTGTTTGGGGAGAAGCTGAAGGGCTTCATCTGTTCAGAACTGTATAATAATCAGCTATTGGCTTCCTCCTCTTTTCCTGTCCTTCCTTGGATCTTGTTAATGAGGCAATTGTTAAACTCAGCTTCCTGGATGGAGGGTTTGTTTATGTGCTTTGTTTTATACATGCCACAATTTCCTGAGCAAGCTGGCCCCTGCATGCCAAAACCACAGTCATTTTGTCCTGTATTTGAGAACATTGGAAGGGCACCAAAGGCTAACCACCATTCACCTTACCCTGCCCCCTCCTCAGTGCCCCACCTCCACACCAACCCAGAGGGAAACTCATTAAGTTGAAATTCTCATTTTCATTTGTCCGGGATCTTTCTGTTTTAAAAGAGGCAAACTAATGTAGATATGAACTAATCAGCACCTTTTGTATTAATGGTTTTGCTTGTAAAAACAAATTCAAAATAATTGTATCTATTAGAACAAGATAGAGGCCACACCAACATCAAGGGTATTTTTTAAATCTGTCTTATTTGTTCAGTAGAGGCTAAATGTATTTTCATATAGATTCCTATAAGTTCTTTTTTGACCAAGTCCCCAGGTTAATTATTCCAAATAGAATGTGACTTCTGTGTTTCATGTCATTAATTACCCCTTTCTCACAAATCCTGCTCTGTTGAATTTTTTGGTAACATGAGAGTTTAAGGAAACCAATAAACTATTCTTCTTTGTAATCTTAGCCATAGAATGCAGGCAAGTAGCTAGCAATCTTCCATCCGTCTAGGGACTCTTAAGTTCCCAGACCTTGCTGTTTGCTCAAATTGCTTCAGAATAAATGTCTCAGAAAAGAGGGAAAACATAGTATACAATCATGGTGTTAAGTAAGGACTTGTGTCTTTAAAGCAATCAGGGTCATGGCAGAAAGTATCTATAGTACAGCACTTCTAACTAGTGCCCATGTTTTTGGCAGAGATGAAATTCAGAGCTCTTTATTGTTCAGAGAGACTCTATTTCCCACTAGTGTTTGCTGAGCATTGCATGGAAATGTGAAATCCCTCTGGCTATCACTGACAACTTTCAGTACAGAGTGCCATTAACAATGCCCAAGAAGTACTGGTTTATTGTAGTTTGACATAGATTATCCAGTTTTCAAGTGACAAAATGATGCCAAGTATATTAATGCTGTTAAGCTTGGCTTTTGTACATTCTTATATATGAAAGAGAAATCAATAGGTACATGTGCCCACCAGCCATTTATGAAGGGAGGAAGTTAAATCTTACTGGCATCATTCTTTGTTTTTCAAATCTTCCTTCTGAAGAAAACTGTCACGTCTTACGAAATGGAAAGAGAAATCTTTTATATTATCTCTCACTGACTTTGCTACCTTATTGCCTCCTGATTTTTCTAGTTAGATGCACAACTACCAAGGCCATCGTCATCCATTTCACTCCTTCTCCAGTTCTTGGCAACATAAAACAACAGTAAGACCTTTCTCTGTTTGAGAAATGCTTAAATGTATTAAACACACATTTTAGAAGCATTGCAATGAAATGTAAAGTTTAGATGAAAGAAGAAACATTTTTGTTTTGACTTTACTATCAATACTATCAACTTTAGTGTTGCTATATTATTGCATATTGAAGTTGTATGCTTTAGTATGGAAATATTGTCTTCATTGTCTATCCTACACCAATTACCATGCACTCAACTTTATACAATAAATAGAAATGATACAGGTTATTTAGAGTGAATTATAATAATTAATACATATTTACTATTAAGTAGTTACTAGATGAGAGTTCCCCTTTTAAAACTATTCATTGTCTCTAATATCTATACGTACCTTCCAGGAACAAAGCAGTGAATCATAATCTCAAGAGTCTTCCTACCCTGTATAAGGATGTGTATACTGGACAATAATGTTTGAAGTAAAGCTCAAAAACCAGCATGCTATACTTTTATTATCCAACAGTCAAGTTTTATCTTCTCTAAAGGTATCTGTGAGGCCATGTTAAAATAAGATAAATGGCCTGTCACCCAAAATCTGATGCTTCTAAGAGAAAGAGGTTCCCAAAACCACCTGCTATAGTGGTTGAATCCTGAGGAAACTGGAACAAACAGTTGGACTTTTTGGTACTTAGGTACAAGAACCATTTGCATCAGGAATTGAGTCTTTGAAAATAGATATATTGAATAGGATTTGTAATAAATAACTCAGAGCCAGTGCTATAGCCCGACATGGAAGACATAACTAAGAATAGGAATTAAATTAGTGCACCTCTCATTGGACATTTTCTTTCAATATTTAACTCAATCACTGGTTTCAGTGGACATTTGGCCTGCATCTTGACTGTTTTAGGGTAGAGAGAGCTCTGTATAGAAATAGCCATGGTTATTCTACTTTATGGAATTTTGAGAGCAGGTATCTAAGATATATCGCACAAACTCAGATATGAAAATTATATTATCCCTAAGAAACATTTTCTTATGTAATATTTGTAAGACATAGCCATCAGTTCAAGCATACTTGTATGGCTTAGAAAAAAGGGGACTTACTGGATTTTGTGTGAGAATGAGGTTGACATATTTTTTTGTTCTTAGTAACAAGTCCATGTTCTTAATATCGGCACTAGAAAAACTTAAAAGTACAGGAATTTTAAGTTAATCTTTTAATATTGCTGAGTAGCACATGGCCTCGAGTGAATAAACC
Organism: Uropsilus gracilis; assembly: GCA_004024945.1. Taxonomy (NCBI): domain Eukaryota; kingdom Metazoa; phylum Chordata; class Mammalia; order Eulipotyphla; family Talpidae; genus Uropsilus; species Uropsilus gracilis. Next base: position 230,822 of record PVHY01000357.1, on the reverse strand, counting down.
TTTAACGTGTTTTCTGGAAATGAGTTGCTATTTACAAATATGTTTTCAATTTTAACTATCATGGGAAAGATAAGTTATGGTTTATTACTGTCTTACCTTTTTCTTGGTACCATATAAAAAGATACTACAGGTAGCCTAGTTTTTGTGATATCTGTATGTTTTTGAAAAACATGTATTAAGCTAGAGTTTAGAAAACATATAGAAACACATACAAATCTGGTTGCTCCTATTAACATTGACATACATCAACACACAGAAATGCCCATTAAGGCTGGGCACAATGGCACCTAACTTTAATTGCAGCTTACGAAGCATGAGGCCAAGGCTAGGAATCGCTTGAGTCCTTGGGTCCGATACCCACCCAGGGGTCCAAGACCCACCGAAGGCAACATAATGAGACCTAGTCTCAAAAAATAACTGGGTGTGGTGGTGTGTGCCTGTAATCCTAGCTACCTGGGAGGCTGAGGCTGGGGATTGCTTGAGTCCTTGGTACCCCAGGCAACGTGAGCCTGTGGTTCCCCAGCAACAAAGTGAGAACTAGTCTCAATCAATCAATCAATCAATCAATCAATGCCCATTAGCTATGATGTTTAAACTCTTCCCAGTTTTTTCTTAGAGATGCTGATGTTTATTGTGGTCCTCAAAAATTGTCCATGTGCACACAGAGATGTCACAAGGTACAGATATAAGTGCTATATATATGCCCCAAAGGAAAATTAAAATCCATACTCTCCTTTCCTTGTTAGGTGTTTAACATTCACTATAGAAAACATAAAACCTTACTGCCATTTGAAAGTCTACATCTTTCATTTAACTCATACTACAAAAATAAGATGGTTAAAATTATAGTTCCCCCATAAAGAAAAGAAAATGTCACATTTTTCTGCATTCTTTGTGAGTCATCACACATTACATATTTTTGTCATTTTTTCCATTACTAAAAAGAAATCCCTCATATGATTTGCGTTCATTCATTTGCCAATTCATTTAACAGATGCTTGCTGGGTTCCAACTGTGAATTTGCCAGGTAGTTTTCAAGTGTTTCATTCTAGGGATGTTCTTGGCTGCCTGGGTGATACTAGCTTGAAAGGTTTCTAAATTTACTATTTAACCCTTTGCTGTCCTCACCATTACACTTAAAATTCATGTTTTAGTAATGTACCTGATAAAAATGGATCATTTGGGGTCATTTTAGTTTCTACCACTTCAAAGAGGATTAAATTTATTAAGATACAACTGCTACAAAAGAAATCTAACAGCTTAAACCTTCACAACCTGATTTGATGTGAGATCTAAGACCAGATCTGAATTCTGATAGCTCTGAGAAGAACCAGAATTCCAAACTTTTTTCTTTAGGTCCATACAATTGCCACAGAAAACAAACCCCTAATTACTGTGCAGAACAAATACACATATTGCACATAGTTGGACAGTAGCAGTACAGTTTATGTGATGTAGAACCTATGACAAACCAAATCAGGTAAAATGAACCTACACATGTGGTATACATTTAAGAAATAAAGAGTTGCACCAAAGACATAATCTGACATGTGATAAAGTATCTTTGGGTGATTTTATCCCTCATTAAAAGTGAATATAACAGTCCTTCTTGGTCTCTGTCTAGAAGTCTGACAGATGCTAGGTGTGTCCCTTGTCTTTGCAGATCATCTCATTATTAGGAATAGTTTCCAGAAGCAACTGCAGTGCTAGAGCTAGGTTTTAAAAAAATAATTAAAAAAAGGACAGGCACAAAGGAAACAAAGAGGACCCTGAAAGTTTCTGTACGTCTGGGGTCCCCGTTTCTGTGACAGTTGGCACAAGTCCAGATATGGGTTCTCCAGAACTATTGCTGAAAATACCAGGTCAGGTCTGGAGAAGAGACTGTCCCATGGAGGTTTCTGGCCATGCTGAAGTCTAGAAAGGAGCATAACTCAAACACACCTCACTGATGTCAAATGCAGTTCAACAAAGCAAGGAGATCTGAAAAGGAGATCTGAAAAGATCTACACATCAAAAGGACTGAGTGTAAGGGAAGGAGATGGGAGAAAAACTTATGGTACCAGGAATCCCAGATTTAGGAAAACCATAAGAACAGCAGCTGTTAGTGTGCTTAGATCTGTTGTTCTACTTTTGTGAATCAGATACATTGGTGTGGTGAGATATGTGGGTGTGCTACATGCACGTAAAGTCTCAATGGTAGGATAAACACCCCAAACCAGAGAAAGTATTCATGTGGGGCTCTCAACAACCCCAACCCCACCTGGCAAATACGAGGTGATCAGACATGCAGACATAAGTTGTTACTCCATGACAGGAGAGGATCCTAATCATTCCAAGAAGGTGTTATTGTTGGCTGCCAGATAGTGCAATTACAGAAATGAACCGACAAGGGGGGGTTAAATGGAGGTATTGGCCATAAGACAACTTTATTAACAAAAGAAAGGGGTATTTATAGGGACACAGGGCGAGGGCCTGTTGAATTCCAACGAAGATAAGCAATTTTGAGAGACAATTAACATTTTAAAACAAAGAGTAATTGAGGGAGGGGTAGTGTAGAGGTGGTCACTAACTTGTTGATAAGGAAAAGCCAGGGGCATCAGTGCATCTCAGAAGGTCATCTCAGTAAATCAATCCCTAAGCTTTTTTAGGGATGGTTAGTGAGAGAGGTTTTCCTTATCTCATTTGGAATGACCTTCTCGTATGCAAATGGCACACAGCATGTCATAATGTGTGTTCAGAGTGAAGGTAAAGCACTAACACACGAAATTCCTGAAGAACAGTGCCTTCTCACACTTAGAGCAGCTGCAGCAGATTTGAATGTGTTCAACTTCTATGCTCTTCCCTTTCTATTAGAAAGTGTCTCCAATTCCTCATGTACACCATTCTCTGCACAAATATTTAATTTCTCCCCAAAAGAAATGATTGTGTTCCTGCTGCACTTTCTGATCCTAGCTACAAAACCGCTCTTTGACCCTGTCTGCACTCAGTTATGGAAGAAAAATGTGTCCAATTAATTTTCTTTCCTATTAGAACTCAGATATGAGGCCAGGACATCTGTGGTCAGTAAATGACCTTGAAATTTATAGTTGTTAAGTGCCCTGTGTTTAGTTTAGGAGCAGCTGCAAGCCGGCCTCAGGACAACAACAAGGGCAAATGATAACATTTTGTTGTATTGTCTTTTCTACATCATTTGTTCAGTAGCCTATTCTCCAGATCTGCCTTCCTAAAATAAAAAGTTGCAGGAAGATAGCAATCAAACTTCAACAAAGACAGCTTTACAGAAAGGAACATTTAAAGTTCTCAGAGAGACATAAACTCTTAAACTCTAAACAATTCAAAAGGAACAAGAAAAGAAACAGTATTAATTGAGAGCACAGAGGTCTGGTGGGGAGGGAATGCCAAAGAAAGTCATTAACTTGGAATAATTAGACATGTAAAGAGTATTTTACATGCACATACAAGACTTTGGAAGGAGTAAGGATAATCATTTTTTTTCTATAGAACTTAAAAGTACCTATAATAAAATATCATAAAACTTACTTTATTATGAAAATGTAATATACTCTTAAATGCAAATTCTGTAGATGCTGCTTTAATGCCATATTATGATAATAATCTTAGTACATCACAAAAAATTAGTAGTTTTTCATACAAAGAGAAATATGCCATTCGTTTCAGCATTGCATATGAGAAATCTCTCATCTACAATTTCTTAGGTTATGAGCTCCCTTTTATCTCCTAAGATAATATGATCCAAGATGGAGCTGGCTTATGATTCGTATTTAAGAAAAAGAAGATAAAATAATTCAGCTTAGCATAATAATTTAATATTCTATTTCAATTTAATTCTTATTAAATTAAATTTAATAAGAAACGGTAACTCATTTATTTTGGTTTGTTTCCCTCCCTTTAAAAAAAATCATCCCGTAATTCATTTTTAGAATGAAACAGTGTATAATCAAAATAACTGCCATACATACAGTATCTTATGCAGCTAGCACAGTTGGTAGAAAGTCACCATTCAGCTCTTATAAATACCTAACTTGGCTTCAAGCCTTTTCAGAAGCAAACATTACATTCACGAGAAAGCTCTATAAATAGTAGTCATATCAATAATCAGAATTTAAAACTACTAGGAACACATTGCTTATCCTCAATATCAGAAATGCCTTTTTCAAGATTAGAAGTATTTTAAATGGACAAGTTCCAGATTACTGGAATCTAAAATTCATTTTAGGGGTCATTCACAGAATGAAACATACTTTCAAATGAACTTTCTGAAACCATTGTAATATGCTCCTTTAATTAAGTCCGTCATCAAGAAAAATCTAAGACATAAAATAGTCCTACTATCAATTCTGCCTTTCAAAATAATATAGAGACAAGATCACATCACATCATGCTGAAATAAAATTGTAGCTTATTTAGCTTACTTTGGAAGGGGTACTCAATGAAGAAATTAGTTTATATGTCCTTTTGCACAGAATGTTCAATATTCAGTATTTCCTCTAAGTGCTAAACATATGACAGTTAACCAAAATAAGAATTAAGTTGAAATCAATCAAACAAATGTGATCTAAACAGCTCCTCACTTCCAAATAAATTATAAAAGTTCATGGACCCATTGTTACCATATACAAGAGATTGTAGAAAAATTCTCAAGAGCTGCTTACAAGGATCCACAGCTTTAGACTCTACTTGTTTCATGTTTGTGACTGATAGATATGATGCTTCTGAATAGGTAATGCTTTTCAGAATAGGTAACAGGCTAGAATCCTATCATCACCTGCCCCATTCATAATCTCTTTTTTCAGGTATTTTAGGAGGTAGGACCATAGAAAATTCTTCCAGGTTTTATAATCAAGTACAGCCATTCTATGTTGCCAGTGCCTTCAGCATGAAGGGCAATATTTTTTAAAAAAGAAGAAAAGAAAATGAAGCCAAGCATTCAACGTTCCAAGTCAGTACCCTAATCTTTGACTTATATTTAAGGTTAGTCAGAGGATCCAAAACAAGCTGACCTGTGTAGATGAAGGGCGTAAAATTTAAAAAGAAGAAAGTCACTTTATAGTAAGTTATATAAGTAATGATTTTATATAAACTATAGAATTAATGTATCATGTAATGTTCTATTTTGATTTGTTCACAAAAGATGATTAATGTGACTTAATATAGAGCTCTAAATATTTCCGTCATATACTTCTCAAGTAACAAAGTGAAAGTTAACAGTACACATTAAAGATTACAACCATTTCCACATATACTTTTTTATTTGCATCTTTTAACTGCCTTATGATGTCTTTTTCTTTGAGATGAAGACATCATAAATTAGAGGCGTTAAGTGACTTGCCCACATTCCCACAGCTGAGATTAGAGCTGAGATCTTCTGACTCTCTCCAGTGCTCTTATGGGAAAATAACCAAAAAAGGGACTTCTAACATAATTATGGTTTACTCTAGAAACTATAGACCGAACAGTTTTGTGATGTTCTATGCTGCAGATTTGGCTACACTGATAAATCCAAGACATATTGGAAATAGCAGGTAAAGGAACGATAATACTTACATGAGAAAATGAAATAAATTATGAAGTTACAGAGGACAGAGGTAGATTTCAGCTCAGTACAAAGATTTTAGAATTGAAACTAGTTCAAAAGGAGTGTATGGGGATAACTGGCTTCTGTTCCCCTACATCAGAGCTGTTCAAGTAGAAATAGAAGGGCTTCTCATATATCAAGGAACACACTGTAACTATATACCTGAATTCTCTTTCTCACTTTGAGAATCTGAGATTCTAAGACATGATTCTAAGACATGCCCTGACTGTCTCTAGCAAGACAAGGCAAGAATTCTCCTATACTTCTTTGAAGTTGCAGATACTTATAAAAAGGGAAAATTCATCCCCAGAACCTCAATAGAAGCTCATTCATTTTGTAATAAAGTAGCTCCAGTTAAGGAAAGCACTTCTCTAAAATCTAACAGAGCTAAAGACCAACACAGGTCTTGTACACCTTTATGTAGGGAGGGAGATTTAAAATTATATGCTGACATCAAACTTTTGGCAATGCACAAGTCTGATAACTCTCACTGTATGACATCCAAGGAGGAATAAATAGCAAAGTGAAGCTCACACTGTTAGAAAGGATTGTTTTGATTTCTTTTAGAATAAAACAGTGCCATTTATAAGCATGACAAAAGCTGATTCATCTGGTATTCTGAGGTCTTTCAATATGTAAGACTTCAGAAGATGATTCTTTTAAGAGCACTGTAATAACTTCAGCAACTTCAGTACTACTTAATTTCTTTTTCATTTTCTCCTTCATCACAGTACCCATTAGTTTATCCCCTTAAGCGTGAAGACTGCACAGCCACTATAATTTTCACCAACCAAGGCCGTGTATCCACAGCTGTTCTTATTCATAGATTCTCAGTTCATTTGTGAATATAAAGCTGTTTCCTGCAAATGCTGTCATATTTTCATAAATGAAGTAGGTGTTTCATAAAACACTTTTTTATCACATAGCACAGCTTTACAATTTCTAATGTATCTATTTCAGAAAAAAAGGAAAATGACCTATTTCTGTATATATTTGAAATTCATCAAGTTCTTTGAAACTCATCAAGTTCAGTGGATAAAAGTCTCACTTGTCAAAATAACCTCTTCTAAGTATCCATTAAAGATGAGTAAAGTTCAAGTTCCCAAGGAAGAACATGAGGAGAAATGTGTGTTTGTAGTTAGAGGAGCTTTCCTTTGTCTTATTTATGTCATGTAACTTGAAGGTGATTGAAGTCCATAGGATGAATCTAATGTTGAGTAAATGGTAAAAGTAACAGATGTGTAACATAGAATCTGCCATACTGTTTCTCTTTCATGCACAATTCATAATGGCCATTAGAGTATTGATTACAACATCTTTCATTTTATGTCTCTGGAAGATACTGTAACAACCTGAGGTTCCAAAGTACATCCATTTTTCTCACCTGATGTCATTTTACTTGATAAAGAATTTTAATAAGTTACCCAAAGTTAAATAACAATAGCACATGATCTTGTATGGGTTCAGGCTCATTCTTGGTCTCCACTCTCTTTCATGTCTCATGAAATTCAATCAGTTGTCTGGTATTTGATATTTTTTATGGGAGCCCATCACTATGTCTGAAATTATGCCAAAGGGTAACTAAGGACTGATTCCAGGCTCAGTTAATTAGGTCCCTACCTCAAAAGAGACAAAGTGATTCAAATAAGCTGAGAATATTTCAAGGTCATATGAATGAAGAAGAAATAAAAATTTAGAAACTACCACATACCAAAAACTTGTGTGCGTATGACTGTATCCCCCCCATCCCACATGCTCTTGATGGTGGCACATTCATATTCATCTTGATAAAGATAACAGATGCTGCTGCTAATGTTCAGGTCAAACAGCTGAAAAGTGACATCTGGACTAGAAGCTCTGCATTGTCTAGTTCCCAGATCCTTATTCCTTTCCCCATGCAGCTTTGTTTCTCTCCAAAGACACAGGAGTCCTAACTAGACTATTAGCCATTAAGTTTAAAAAAAATCCATGCTGAAATTTCCTGTTTTGAAAAGATAAAATTAACAGTTGTTTCTGAAAAAATACTTCACCTAGAGTTTTCTCTAGCCCTCCCAACTGAGGACCCTGCAGATATTTTCAATTTTACAATATTATTGTCCATATCAAACTTTTGACTGCTCCAAAGCATGGTGTTACATTAGCACTCTCCTCTCCCCTTCAATGGCAGGAAGAACATCAAGGAGATGGAGGGAGAATACCACAGTATCCCTCTTTTCTCCTGACTGATTTTATAGGTGCTCCCCTCCCTACACTCTTCATGATCATCCCAGCTGAGGAGAGCTACCTGAGCAATGCCCTTGATAAGCTCCCTGTTCCAAGCCAGTCCAGTTTATTAGCATTGATGACACAGACTGATGAGGAGCAGTTCATTCCCTTTGGCGTAATCCATGAAATGAATATTTAGTTCAATTTTAAAAAGGCCCCAGTGTATCAGACAGTTGGTAGTGTCTTGTGAGACCTGAGAAAGGGGTTGGCCAGAACTGAACTTGACTTTAATACAAGATCATGTTCTATTATTGTTTAACTTTGGGTATTTCTCCCCTAGGAGGAGGACAGAGGAGAACTAACCAGCTCCAGGACCAAGGTAAGAGGGGAGTTTTCTTTCAAAAGAATGGCTTCCATCCATTTGAAGGAAACCCCTCCCCCACCTATTTTTCAATCCCTTTTTCTTTATACATTTATATTTTTTAACCCACCAGCATCAGGAAACCAGCTTGCCACCTGTGCATAACAGTTATTTAGATAGTAACTTAACAAAGGTTATAATAGGAAAAAATGAAAACTCTCACACACATCATATACCATATAGGCTAATGCATTTCTGTTTGCCATCATCATTAAATACCAGCGGCAGTCTTTCATTAAGGATTCAATTATTACAGAGTCCTAAGAAAATTGTCATTAATTGTTAATTTTTCTATATGTAGAATATGACTAGTTATTCTCAGTCATATAATAATGGGTAAGGGGTTACAAAAATATAAACCGAAATCTAAAGTGTTTCTATAGAAGATAAACTTATTAATAAATTTTTACTAAGAGATGTAGCAATATAATTTGAATTATATAGCATTTAAATGATACATGAACCCACTAGACTTGCTCTGAATTAGTCTAGACAATGAGATTTTTGAGGTAATATATGAAAACTGGTTAGAAAAGTAAGAAGGAAGGGAAGAAATATCATCTTGCACTTTTATTCTCCATGGTTATACACCTCTTCCCAGGACAGTTTTTGTATTACTTTTAAATTATTTCCACAGTAACCTTTCACTGTTGTTGTTCTTGGAAATCATCAGTATTCCTGACTTTGGTATTTTGTTGCAAAAGGGTATTTCCATAGGGAAGAAACAAATGAGAGAATTTAAAAAGCATCCAGAATTTAAGATATTAGAAAAAAAAAGATGGAAATATGGATTATGAAGGGACCAGTGATAGTTATTTGTTATTGTAACCTGAATCTGCTGTGACTTGAGTAGTTGTGGAATTTTGAAACTTAGATATACATAGGACTCAAAAACAAAGGAATTTTTGGAAGGAGAAGAAATGTGCAGAAACTATATGAAAGCAGGCAATTTGTTGCCAGTAAATATCAACATCATCCTTCAGGAACATGGCTGCCATTTTGTTGCAAACATGTTTGAAATCTTAATTTACTGTAGAGTTGGATTATTATCATTTTTAATGAAGGAAATAATTTCTGAGAGATTTTTGTTAGTAGCTATTGTCTTCTGAGCAAGTATCACGGTGGTCATGAAATTAGGAACAGAAGTAAGTGAACACATAAAATAGAAATTTGATTTTAATACCGACACAAATGGTTTATGCACATAAACATATTGCTATGGTCACCAAATCCATAAACCTAACTTTGCATTTTACTATAAGATATTTGATAAAACTAGTTTTGACTTTCACTGATCCATTTAGTGAATTTACAGTATATTTGAGATACATTATTCATTCCTGATTTATCCATTCCTGAATTTTAGGATGCTAGATTTTGTGGGTTGCCTAACCAATCAGTCAAAAAAGGGAAATTTCTAATAGCACATAAAATTATTTGTGTTAGATTTTGCCATACATATACTAGTTGTGTCAGGCAGAATTCTTGTGTACTTTGAATTCTTATGAAATATGGTAACCTCATTCAGGCAAAGAATCTTGGTTCTACAACTAATTTATTCTGTATAACCTGAAGTTGAGATGAAACACCTTTTTCCCCTTTCCCAGTGAAGTAACAAATACTGATCTGATATTAATTATATTCCATTTATTAAAAATAGCTTGTAGAAATACACAAGCTGGTAGTTTAAGAAGTAACCAATTTGTGATAAGGAAAAGTAGCTTAAAGATTGTGCCATGTGTTCTGGTATTGACACCAATAGGAGCAAATATAAGTGAGACTATTCTAGGAATTTTAGCTTGTTATGTTTCTATTTGAATCACTTAATAAAAATAAGAGACTACATGTCTCTTTTGAAATATAATTATGAGCCCTGTTGTTTTCAAAGACAAGCAGATCAGTATAAATACCTAAGAAGTCATAAATTTAAAAATCTTGGAAAGACACAAAGATTTAGAATTTTTAAACCTGGGCTATTTTTAGAGAGCAACTGTAAAGCCTTCTTTGAACGACGAGTTCAGATAACTTCCTTTCAAAATCCCACTCATTTGCAATCTTTATTTCTACATGACCTCTTTATATCACTCAATCTCCTTTTTCTCTTTGTGCTAGTTTCCCACCAAAAGAAAGCCGAGCCAATTTTTAAGGTAGATGAAACTAGATTATTTAAAAGGCATTCTAAGTTTATATATTCTAAGTTACATCCAAATATTACTCTACAGCTAAGAAATCTGAAACCTTAAATGAGAAAGAAAAATTGAAACTTTAATTTTTCTCTCAAGAACTTGATAGGAAATTTAAAGTATATGTAAACAATCACTCAACACAGTGAATAAAATATGTATCTAAATATGTGGCAAAATAAATTTTAAATTAAACCAGACAGTTGGCATTTAAGATCTGTTGATGATAAGTGAAATGTTTAATATCTAAAATGTACTGAATTATATTGTAAGTAGTAAATGTAGTAACAGAAGTATTTTCTAAAGGAACTGTGTTTTATTTCCTACGCTTAAATATATTAGAACTGAGTTATAGAAATGCCATTATTTGGGATTTTGTCTTAAAACTTAGTTCAAAGTATCATATTTCCTTTGATTTTCATGACAAACTAGCACTTGTTATCATTTTGTGTGTTACTTATCCTGCTACACACACACACACACACACACACACACACAAAGGTGACTCCTTTATTTTGACTGTCTCACTGAAATACCCTCTTTGATTGTGTTGTTCATACAAAGAACCCCTTATTTTCCACAATATCCATAATTAAAAAAAAAAACAGCTAGTGTCAATTGTCAACAAGTGTTAGATGTGAAGCGTTTCATGTCTTATTCCATATACTAGGTCTTCCCAAAAGCCATGAGGTTCAGTCATAAGATTCCTGTTTATTGCCTAGCAACTATCATTTTATTTTAATAGGTAACTTGCAAAGTAGCACCTCTAGATAATTTGCTGATAATGATTCTACATGTAGTGATGTCATGCATACTCAATTTCTAGCCTTTCATTAGGACCAGGAATGGTATAAGTGACCGAAAGCTAGAGCTGCAGTCCTCTAAGGAGAAAAATTGTACAGAGATGATATTGTAAAGCACTGTATGACTCAGAGTGAATGTGAGTGCTCCCAATAATTGATGTCATCTTCCAAAGGAGGAGATAAATGAATCTAGAGTATGCAAACTTCAGATGAATTAGTTCATGAAATATTCCTTGAATAAGTTCATGGGTGACTACTGAAAAATAGTAAGCACTTTAGAAGAACTAAATGGAAAAGGAAAAATAAATTTTGGTAAAGGTATTATCAAAGTTCTTTGGGACTGTAAGAAAAAGAGGTAGGTTGGAGAGAGTTTCTATTTGTAGATTATGGGTAATAAGGAAATAGGGTTTCTGAGAGACATGTGTTCCATTCCTGTGCCACCTTCCCTGTTTACTATAGCCCTAACACCGGGTCAATGAGAATATGAAGAAATTGATAAAGTGTCTGGCTCAAAAAAATTCTACTTTTAAGGCACATGTAAGCTGAATTTTTAGGAAAACTTGATTGTCAGGAAAATTAGAGTAGAATAATATCTAGGAGGCACTCATGAGTCACTGAAATGTTTTGATAGAGCACTATGAACAAGTACAGAAGTAGGTCATTCTAACTCTGGGCAGCTTAGACTGAATTGAGAAAGTCAGTTGAGCTTGCCTCACACACTAAAGACTTTGATTAAGGTGATGCCAATGCAATAAAAATGAAAATGTGAATTTGGGTGACACTTTTCAGAAGTGCAGATCTTAATGAAAAACTTAAGGCTATAGGAAAGGAGGAGAAATGAAAGTTCAGAGATGAGATGCAAGTTTTGTGATTGGACTTTATTGTTTATTTACTTATTTATTTTTCTAGTTCTATCTGTGAAAAAATGTCTAATCAATTACACATGAACATCCTTATGATGTTTTTCTTGGGAACTCAAGATGATGTGTCCCAAAAGATTAAAATCTAAATCATGAACAACCTTGTATGTATCAAAACATATCTATTATTAACCTTAGCAGATTAACCTTGGGAGAAAGATATCATATAGATTTTGGACACTGCTGCAAAGAAAATATTTCCTTCTTGGATATTTAGGAAGGACCAGTTCAGTGGACTATATCCATTGCCTTTGCAGTTTTATATCAGCTCAAGGAGCATTTAACTAGGAGTCAGAAGTTGCAGTTTACTAGTACAGTGATTAGATGAGTCAAAATTTCCTAAGGTATAACCCCTACAGAGCCTGACAAACTTCTTAGGAGGAAAAAAAGAAAAGTCTCCTCAGGGAGCCATGGGAAGGATGAATAAATAGTTCTACTACACATAACAGGAAGCAAAGGCATCTCAATCTATGGGAAAGAGCACTGGACCAGAAAGCAGAAGACCTGTGTCCCCAGCTGGCTTTGGTGAGCAAGTCACCTAACTGTCAGTAGGCTCCAGTGGTTATATCTGTCAAATGAGGAAGTTGGAGACAACTTCTAAACCATCGTCTGACTCAAATATTTTAAGATTCTGGTTATTTAAGGATATTGCTAGAAGTTTTTTAGCATCAGCCAAGAAAGGAAAAGGGAAAGATAGTCTGTGGTTCATGGAGTGGTTTAGAATTCTAGAAAGTGTATAAAGAGAATCAGCAGCATGGTCTAGGAGGTAAGGGCACCAAAGTTAAGGCCAGGGTCAATTTTCATGCAGCCAGTCTGAGGCTAGGCAGGGTATCCGCATAAATGACCAGTGTGAGTGATAGCCACCAGCTCTCTGGTTTTTTGAAAACCTACTTCATAATAATAATAATAATCACAATTTTAAAAACCAGAGATAGATGTGCCACAATCCTGGTTGCTGTAATCTTACTTTGAAACAAAGCCCTCTTTGTTAGGACTTGTCACAGATAAATGACCACAACAATGGAAGGCTTGTGGTAGGCCTTGATCCAGTATAATCACAAATAGCACTATAAGGCCACGACAAATAAAATCTACATTATTTAATATGAATAATAGGGTTATAGTGTAAGAAGAAAAAGTTAATAAACTTTTGATTGTCAATTTTTAAAAAGTTTTATTGATTTAATTTAGTTTTATTCTTATTGATTTGACATATAATCTTTTTAAGCGCCCTATACACAGTGTGGGTGCGGAATAATTATAGGTTGCACTAATATGCTGGCCGTTCCTTCCTGCCAAATCACAGTCTTAAAAATTCTATTATTCTGAAGTCGCCATTGATCATAAAAATATTTTTGTTTTTCTTCCCTTAGTAGAAAATACTTAATCTTTACTAATTAAAAAATAGTGCTGTAAAATCTACAAAAGTCATTTTTGATCTATTCATGACTGCCCTTCCAAGGTCTGTGACCTTCCTGAAATTGTGTCTCAGCCTGCCTGTGGTTTGACAAGTTCCTGAGCTTCAGAGAAAGTGCACTAAGGTTTCACTCACTTCTTAAAAGGTCGTAAGCTAAGGGAGGGCACAAAATTCTATCTGCTACTTGAAAAGTTACAAAACCATGAAACCATCTGTGTGATATATTTGTAAGACTGCCTATAAAGTAACTCAACACTAAAAAATATCTGAATAAATTACTGGAGATATCTTTGTAAAAATCACAGTCATATTCCTTAAACCTAGTTCTTATAAAAGAACTAGTCATGCAAACTTCAAAGAACACACATTCTAGTGACAATTCCTGGAATCTAGCCCAGGATCTACTTAATTTGCTGTGTTCTCTTTGATTCCCTCAAAGTATGAAAAGCAAAAGTTTCCATACACTAATTTTTATAAGTGTTATCCAAAACCAAAAGCAAAGACACATCCTTAGCAAAACAATTTTCATCATGCTGGGTCCAAATTATCTTAACACAAAAAAAACCCTTTATTTTCCAATTTTGATATTAAATTATTGATCAAAAATTCCATTTTATGCAACTTTTACTCCTCATTGCATAAACAAATCGACCGAACGCTTGTATCTTTTAAAAAACACTTTTACATATATAGAGTAATTTAACCCAAATCCTGCCTTTGAAATGAGTGCACAAATCCAGTGACGCACAAAGAGCACTGTGCTTGTTTACTGGAAGGAATAATTTGGGGAAAAAAGTAATAGCATGGCGACAAGTTAAATTGAAAACTTAGTGGAGCATTGATAATGGGGAGAAGTAGTTAGCCCTCCAGGCTCCAGTAACTGAGAAAGAATAGAACTTTCAAGCAAATGCCTTTCCTTAGGATCAGATATATTTAGTTCTTAACTCTTCATCATTTGACTGCTTATTAATTTTTATTGATTGTTTTATATTTTCTTGATTGGTGAAATAGCTATTTTTCTCAGTGAATTATGAAATAACTTGATAGAGAGTTCTGGATTTACTGTCAATTCTTTTTTGACAAAAAAAAAAAACTTTGACAAAGCAAAGAAAAAAAAAAGCAGTCGTTTTACTAAATTCCTCCATACTCCTTTAAATGCAGGGGCATAATTAAACCACAACTTTAAAATAAATAATATATGACATTTGTTTCACTCTACCCAACTCATCTTGTTTAAGATAAAATTTCCTTTATGTAGCTCTTTTGACTACTGACAGTCAAGACTTAAATAACTGAGTCTGGGCATGGGGGCTCATGCCTGTAAGGTTCAGCCTATGAAACGGCTGGGGCTAGGGGCTAGGGATCGCAATTTGAGTCCCGCCTGGGGCCCATAGCGAGACCTAGTTCCAAAAAAATAGCTGGGCGTGGTGGCACATGCCTGTAATCCTAGCTATCTGGGAAGCTGAGGCTGGGGATAGCTTGAGTCTGTGGTACCCCGGGCAACGAGAGCCTGCGGTTCCACGGGCAAAAATAGTGAGACCTAGTCTCAAAAAAAAAAAAAAAAGATTTAAATAATTGAGTAAAAAATCTATACAGAGGTGATTAGTATTCATTTTTTCATGAAATTATCAGTTTTCTTATTAGACTGGTCCTGGAAAAGTTTCTGCATATATTTTTTTTGCTGCATAATAGTTGAAGTCAAATGAGCTTCTATATTGAAATGTTAGCTTGACTTCAATAAAATAAATACAGTAAAGATGTAGTGTGATGGAAAATAAAGAGTTGCATTTCTTTTTAATACCTGCAAAAGATCAAAAAAGACTGTTTTCTTAGGGTCTCTAATAATTGTTTACAGAGCATAATTGCCAGATTTGGCATCTCCTTTTCTGAAAACAATGGTATCTACAATACATGATTTTTTAATGGTCCACTTGGCAGGACTCAGATATACCAGGATCACATTCATTTAATTCAGCCTTAGGGAAAAGACTCACCTTGTTAATGTAAATGTGTGTGATCTCTCTAGGCCATGAAGAGTTCTATTAACCTCCTGCAGGTCCCATCTGATGGGGTAGGCATAATTGATGTATTACTCCTACTTCTCTGCCTGCCTGTTTCCTTAAAATAAGATAGAACCTCCATGAAAACCAATGCCTCACAAGCCTTTTGGTCTTGAGTAGAGGCACAAAACCAAGTGGCAAACCACATAATTAGGATTAGTGAAGATTTTTCTAAGGTAACTAAGAATAATTCCTAAATTTTACTTCTTCCTCAATTTTTTAATCCAAAGTAGTCTATATACTTCTCTTTGCATAAAACAATTCTGTTTGTCATTATATTATAAAATAATTAAGAGAACTTTCTTTTTCTATTGATTATTAAAATATTATTTCCATTGTAGCAAGTATGAGGTTGGTGGGGAAGTATAAGTAATAAAGCACAGTCTAAATCTATTATAATCCTCAACCCAAAGACAGTGATCTGTTTTTCTTTCCAGTATTTTTGCACTAACATTAAATATCTGTAATATATATATAGTTTACTCTCAAATTAGGATTACAATGAATATACAGATTAGTTTCTTGTTTCACTTAACATTATAGTAAGCCTTCCCCCTTGTCATTATAAACATTCAATAGCTGTAAAGTCATACAGATTATTGATGCTTATCAATACTATCACTTTGGGGTCTTTGTAAAAATATAGACACACTGAACCCAAGTCAAAAGAATCTAATTTTAATAAGTGGTTCTGATAACCAAACCAAGCTTGAAAAACACTGCTATGGACCAATATCTACTTAATGCCTTCCTGTTGGGCTTATAGATTGTTTTCAGTGTTTTGCTACTTACATGTATTATGAAATATTATAGATACTTGGTGAATATTATCAATTTCTTAACATTGATTGCTCAAATGGTAATTATGGTCAACATCTAATAATTTGGCAATTAATAGGATTAAGAATTGCTTTAATGATTTTGTTGCATAAAGACAAATTTATTTTGCATTTTTTAATTCTATCATCAGTGTATTGGATGCCCATCTTATTAAATCTTTGAACATGATACTTGAACATTATTTGACAATATTAAACTTTATTCTTTAATCTCTCCCAATATGAATGGCAAAAAAATAATTTTTATCGCATTAATTTATATTAGTTGAATTCCAAGGAAGGCTGAATTACTTTTGTTTGATTTTATTTCTTCCAATATGTTATGTACCAATATCCTTTGCAAATTTTATTTTAAAGGAATAATTTCATAATTTCTTGTTGATTCACACAATGCTTACATTTTCTAAAATGCTTACATTTCCCCGATAAATTTTACTGGGGAAGCTGAAAAAAAATTACTAGCATCACTCAGTAAATATTGTGGACATTTTAATACCTGATTATAAATTTCATAGTAAGTTTACTCTGACATAAACACTCCAGTTAAGAAAGCACAGGACTAAAAATGAGGAGTGTGTATATAACTAATGTGTATAAATGTGTTTATAGCTAATGAAGCCTTTCTTAAAAGGCTAATAAGCACTAGCAACATTACATATTATTTTAGACAATGGGTATATTAGGCCCATGTATCACTTATATCATAGCCAACACTAAAATGTTCATCCTGCTATAAAAAACAGAATTGAACTTGTTTTAACCAGACTGAAAATTATTTTGCAAATGATTTTACAAACTGAATGTTTCCTGAATAGTCTGCGTGCAGAATTGATAAAATCTTTTATTTTTTACCATCAGTCCTTTTACAGTAATATTCACAAAGACAGGAAATCATAAAAATACTTAGCAAACTTAGAAGTTCCCCAAAATAGACAGATATTTTATCAGATGTAAACATTAATACTTTATCAAAGAGAAATTGCACTATAAGAAATATGGTCTAGAAGTAACTATAATGAGTAAGCATAAGGTAAGCATACAAGCATTTCTAAATTTATAGAACTTAATAGTATTTTTTTCTTTTTAGGGAAGAGTAGGAAGTAAGAAACATGATCTTAGCCCAAATTAAACATGGTTTCAATATGGTGGCACATACCTGTGAGTGGCAGCCTAGGAAGCCACGTCAGGGGCCAGTGATCGCAGTTCGAGTCCTGCATAGGGCACATAGTGAGACCTTATCCCCCCAAAAATAGCTGGGCATGGTGGCGCACGCCTGTAATCCCAGCTACCTGGGAAGCTGAGGCTGGGGATTGCTTGAGTCTGTGGTACCCTGGGCGTCGTGAGCCTGCAGTCCCACAGGTCAAAATAGCGATACTTAGTCTCAAAACAAAACAAAAAAACCCTACTTTTTACTAGATTAATTTACCCCAAATTTAAATATGGCATAAACTTAGATGTCCCCATACTATAGTTTTTGCTTTGCATGGTATTTTCATAACCTTTTCTTAATAAAAAAAGGACAACCTTTAGGATGGTGACATATGTATTTCCATAGTCTCAAACTTTCTCATAAATTTCAGGATCAAATGTTCTTAAAAGTTTTGAGGAATCCTGTCATCTGTCAAAGAGATGGAAGGATGGAAGGATTTTCCTTCCAATCCTGAAGGAAATTCCCCACATCTCACTACTGTGAGGAAAAAAAATGGAGAAGGGTTTTCTCCATTAGAAATTCTCTAAGGTATAAAAGGCAAAGGCAGACAAGTCAGCTCAGGTAGCCTGGTCCCTATTGCTTGCAGACTATAAAAACTTGTCAACACACCCCAGCTCTTGGTTCTCACATCCAGCAAGGGTGTGGTCACATCGTGTTGCTTCCTTTTTTCCTTCCATGTTTAAATGTAAACAATCCATTTCAACTGAGATTCTCCCATAAAAACTGCATTTACTAGGGTAAAAGGAATATTTAATGTAAGAAATAATCCACAATATTTTTCTCTTATCTCCTATGGGCAAATTATTGTTACAGCTTTCTCTGGTTTATAATCAGGGCAATAATATCCCTTATCACCTCTCTGTGTTCCTGACACTGATTCTGAAAGCTCTGTCTGAAATGTATGAAATGAAATCTAAAGCAATAATAAAACATGCCGCAGCAAGGATCAGCTTTCCCTGTCCTTCATTTTCCTTATTTGTCTAAGGAATGACTTCCTTAGGCTTGCTTACAATGACTTTCTTATTTTTTTGCCTCAATCAAAAATGCTTTTTAATCTATTCTAGAAAAATGAATGAACTAATTCAATGTTATTTTTAAAATCACTTCATGATTCTTATTATTAAGTTGTAAAAGTGAAGCATTCTATGAAATAGATGTACAGATGTCCTTACATGCATATTTTATGCTACATTTTAAGTAGTAATCAAAGGATTCTTTAGACCTAAACTGAGTATCTAAATGAATTACATCTATAGACAAACAGTTGTGGAAAACAGGGAGTTTTAAAGACAGAATTCTTGTAATCCTGAAGACTATTTCTAAATATTACTTACAAAAGTGCCTTTTTTGCAACATGAAGGAAAGTAAATTTTACTAGATATTATTAAGTGCATTTTATCAGGAGATCACATGTTTCTAGAAGGAATACATGTGTATTAATTGTGTACTGGGCAGTGAATTACCTATTGGCCAAGTGTATAATTTTAACCAAATTTTAAACGTTTCTTTCTCTCTTCACACACACATACACACACACACACGGATAGCAGTGTGAAACTAAACTGTTTTTACATGGCCTATTAAAAGGTATTAGAAAGACAATGTCTTAGAATAATTTTGTAGAGAGCTTATCTCTAGACAAATTTCTCAGTGTAAAGCTTTTTTTCTTTTTCCATTCCTTTATTTTGCTTTTTGTTTCTATTGTGCTGTGAAACTGTCTTTGGATATGGCTAATAACCCTGTTAAATAACCCTCTCATGAAATGGTTCTAGTTTTATCAAAGGAATAGTCTAAACCAACATATAAAATAATTGGAGTACATTTAACTTTAAAAATCTAATATGAATGGCTAAGAATAAAATATTGATTTATATAAGTAATTTTCTCCAAAACTGAAAATATTAGGAAGTGGGTCTAATTCACTGAAAAACAAATTTATTTATCTTCTTATGGACACACAATAGAGTAAAACAGTTTCAGCAGATTTTTATAAATAAATGTCCTTTCAAATATTAATTCTTATACATTTCGATCTAGTCCTATGGGTGATTAAACTGCCAACCTATATTGTTTATTTTAGAAGCATATTATTTTAGAGCACCAATGTAGCACTTTATTTGGGATTGTGGGAATAGCACATTATTTAATTAGCATCTGGTGAGTGGCAGTAACTGTTTGGGAGAGTTAATTTTTTGATAATGTGTGGTTTACTCCTGGGAAATGTTTACTCTCCAGGTAGATCAGGCCTCCACAACAATGGGAAATACATACCATTTACCTGAAATATTATAAACACATTTTTAGAGGATAAACTCAGTAGGCTGATTAGTAGTGGAAAATGGAACACTTTTTTCATTAATCAATAGATATTTCATTTGCAAATCTGTGATCAAGTGCTACTCATTAATATGAGGTTGTTTTGATTTATCTGTAATTTAAGTTGGCATTAAGTAATTACCAGACTCAGTATCTATTATAGTATAGTACAGCTTACACTAAAATTCTCTCAAGTCACTCCTGAGATATAACAGAAATTTTGTTAAATACTAGGAAAACCTCTCAGGAGAGTTAAGGAGTTAGAAGGTTAATGAATCATTTAAAAACTAACTTGAGAGGAAGAAAGAAACAAAATGCATGGGAGGCACCCATACAATAGGAAGCCCATGATATATTTTTTATCCACTGTTTTTTTTTAATCCTCTAGAATAATTAGAATTTTCTATCCCTGTTCTATATAGATAAACATGGAGAAAATTTAATCTACAGTGTGTGTTTGTAAATTCTGTAGCATATGCAGTATAGTTTCCTGGGACTTAATTATTCAACTAAACAATCAAATTGGATATATCATCCTAGTTTCTAAAACAGCATCCAATGCCTTTAAGAATCAAAACAAAATTTCAACACTAGAACTTTGCTGAGAGCTGCTATCACCTTTTTCTTGACTCTCCTATGACTCCCAGCCAGGGGAAATAAATCACACTTGGAAATCCTAGAGGCTGAGACCAAGAAAATTAAACAGAGAAACAGATTCAATCCATGCAAATAGTGAAGGGAATAATATCAAAGCCATACTCTCTTATGTCAGGAATCAGTACACAAAAATTAGTGGCTGACTTGTTGGTTTGTTTACATGATTAAGTTTTTCCTTCTGGGAATGAATTTTCATTTCAGTCTCTTGGGTCATAGACATTCTTAGAGGCAAAGGAACTCAAGACACAGTTCTTTCTCAATTACTAATAAATTCAAGTTTATTACAGCTTTGAAAAAAATCTATGTAGCTGGTTGATGATGATATCAGTTATTTGACAATAAATGAACCGTGAAAGTGAACAGAACCCAATAGTCTATGTTTAATGCACTCTTAAATTAGTCACAATTGCCTTTGGTTTGGAATCTGGTGGAAGGGACTGCAGGATGGCAAAATGAGAGGTTTATTTAGCGTCTGGGAGAAGCTTATACAAGAGCTTAAGTCCTCGTTCCTTCTAACATCTTAATAGCTGTGCAGTTTCTTACAAAATATGTTTTATCGTTTCAAGAAATGCTGTTAACCTCGCAGTTTTAAAACTGAATGAACAAGGCCTCTTGGACAAATTGAAAAACAAATGGTGGTACGACAAAGGAGAATGTGGCAGCGGGGGAGGTGACTCCAAGGTTAGCCTCAATGTCACCAAAAGCGGGTAAACAGTATGTAAAGTAATAGGTGCATCTGCTGGGAGACATCATTTGGACCTATTAATACTACAAGAATTGTTAGCCAGATCCCTACACAAATCGAAGTATGCAATTACTGTCAAAGCAAAAATATTTGCAACCAGTATCAATTTGGGGACAACAAAACTAATTGAAATAGGCATAACATCCCTGGTTTGGAAGAGATTGTAGATGAGACATTGTAGCCACATCATCCTTCGTTTTGGAAAGCAGGGATATAGATAACCAGGTAAGATTCAATGAAGAGAGGAGGGAAAACAGAGAGGATGAGTCTGTGTTGTTTTCCTTTCTTTCATGTGACCAGAACTTGTTTGAAATGATTTTCAGTAATAGCAATCACCTGAATCTACCTAGATCTATCTAGAGTACCTTCATTTCTCCACCTGAACCTCAGGTTTAGCATAACTAGCCAGTAAATAACAAGTCAAAAATAATCACATGGACTTGATTTTATTTCTTCTATAAATGGACAGACTACATAATGATCGAGCTGCAGGAAACAAACCAATATAGCATTGTCTTCACTGCATTTCTGTCCCAGTTCTTGCTTTGTGTAAAAAAAAAAGATATTTTACATTTCTTAGCACGGTCTACAATTTTTTTTAAAAAGCATATGATTAACAGAAAACATTAACTAGGGTCCCTGAACTGTTCTTTATAACATAGACCCCAAAAAACAATCCAGAGATGGAAATACACAAGACTAAATGTTCATGTCTTACATATATTCAATTGTGTGATAAGTGTATTGAAAATTTTGAGGTATACACTCTTCTCTTTTTGGATCTGGAAAGTTATCCAAAATAGGAAATCTTGCTTATCTTCAGATTCTTGATTGAAATGTACATTCCTCCCTGGGAACCCAACCCACAGAACAATGATCTGATTTCAAGACATCTCTTTCAAGGTAGCTGCTAACCTCCCCTACTTCCTATGTTGCTCACTTCCCCCCTCACTCGCTACCTAAAATGTCTTTTGAATTAGGCCACTTTTATGTTCCCATCTGACATTAAGCTTGTTATAGGAGGGAGGAGGATAAACTTTGCAAAAAAAAAATGTTTTGTAGGGAGATGAGAAAAGAGACAGAGACAACAAAAGTGTGTGAACTCAATCCTGATCCTCCTTACCTGATCCTGAGAAAGAGCTGAGTCCCTGGAAGGAGAGAGCAGAAAGTATCTAGAGAGAATCCTCAGGGCTTCTCAGGGATGGTTCACTTTCAAGAAGCCACCATCCAAAGCACCAATCACATATTCCCCTAAGTTCTAACTCTTGTATATTTATATATTTTGGAGAAGGTGTTGAGAGTTTCCTTTAAAAATACATAAGAAAATAAAAAAAAATGTAGATACACATATATACAGAGAAAATTATTCAAGTGGACACAAGTTAACTCTATTTCTACATGCAAGTTAAAATATAAGAGAATGTGCTCCAACAGCACCAGAGGAAAAAAGAATGAAGATGGTCTATTCCATGAGGGAAATTATGCTTGTGAATATTTATTTCTATTGCAAATAGAAATAGAAGCATAACACTGCTTAAAAGATATTAAAAAATCCACAAAGTGTCTGAGTCCTAATTTAATGTAGACACCTATTCCAGGGAAGAGCAATACAAACAAAATTATACATATAATGGAAAAATCTATGTAAGAATAGTCATTTTGATTTATGAGAAATTGGACACCTCATTATGCATTAACAGATTATTTGGTGTATAGTACAAATATTTGTAGTCTAAAAAGAATAAATACAAATCTAACCTTGTAGTTTTCAAAAACCAAATAGTTTGCTGTCATAGATATCAGGGGCATGTTTACTTAAACATGTCTGTCATCAAACATGAATTACAAGGTGATATTCTAAGGTGTTATTTCGATTCATAACAGATCATTTTCTAAAAGTTATAGAAAATTAATTTAAAATGTTTCCCCAGATGAAACTGCAGTCTATTCTATTTTCCCTTGGGAATTTTGTTTTCCTACCAAAAACATTCCTTGTAGGTTGTATATTGATATATTTATCACCAAGAGAATAGGTAGTTACAATCTTAATAATGCCCTATTCTGAATTAATTTTAAAAAATCATTAAAAAGTGATATTTTTAATGACCTGACCTACTTCAGCTAGAAATAAATTACTAGAAGGTGGCTGTTGTTCTATTAGTTTTGTTTTATACCTTCCTCTGTGACTTTCTTTGTTCCTTGATTTCTCTCCCTCCCTTCTTAATGAATTTCTTTTCCTAAGCCTTCTTACTGGACTTCTTTTGTAAACTCACTTCAAACCCTTTCCCATTTGGCCTTATCTTCCTCAAAAGAGGTAAACTAAGGGGGAAAGTGCTGAGTTGGAGAATGGAGTTGGCTCTTTCACCTTAGCTTATTGTAAAACCAAAACAGAAGAGACAATAAAGTGCCAACATTCCTCCCTAGGGGGAATGCACACAGAGTGATTGGCCACAGCCACACTGAAATCAGTGTCTCCCAATTTCCACAGAGAGATTCTCAGTAGGACAAAGCTCACCTTCCTAATGTGGTTCTAGTGAAGGAGGAAATGTGGAAAACGTCAACACAAAGAAAGGTTCCAATGAGGTCCTCCAGGGAGGACATCTCTAGCCTTCTTTTCCCAACAAAGTGTTAAACTTCATCTTTAACTGTGCTGTAGGTGAGTGTCTGGGGAAAGGAGAGTTATACCCACTCTCTTTCCCCTTAAAGAGCTGGTGCTAACACATCCAGCAGCTCAACTCTGTAGTCACTGTGGCAGCGGCCAGTCACATTCAGCCGACAGCTGCATAACAACTGTGTCCCCATTTACCTGATAGTCATTCCCAACCATGAAACTCTGGTCAGAGCAGTCTCAGTCCAGGAACGCCACACTGACATGGGAAAAAAATGGCAAGCAACAAGGAAAAAGGTCCCATATCTTAATGAAGAGCAAAGGCACAACTTTAGGGGTACAAATTCCTTTGTTTGAAAATTTACTTTTGCAATAATGTTAATATTGGGATATAGTTTTTATCATAAGAAATTCATACTCATTCTTGTGAATAAAATAATAGTATTTACTGATTGACAATGAACCAATTTAAAATGATCATACCACTATCTAGAATTCTTTATCCTCTGATTAATCTGATATGGATTAATCTGAGCACAAACCATACACAGGATTTTATGCCACATGTTCTGTGAATTGTTTAGTCTTGGTTCCAGCTGAAAATTTTGGCAATACCTATAATTATCAGTGACTCATAGCACTAATAAAATCTACTGATATAGTGATTTTTTTGTTTACTTTATAATTTATACTACTATGAATAAATAATGTACATTGGCAGATATTTATATATTCATATGTCTCTACATATAAAAATCATATGGCAAATGTAATTACCAAATAATGTACTTTTTAAGATTATATTTATGTCAATAGTTTTCAGTTTGCCATTTTTAATATCCATCCTTGCTTGTAAATATTGTATACTTAACAAATGGCCTACTCTCCTTCACAACCTTGGAAACCAAAGCAAGAAGAAAGGGACTGCTATGGAAATATACATTCATAACAGGAAAAACATGGAAAAGAGAGACTGATGTAGTAAATAAGGGGAGCTCAGCCCTGGAGAATCTCCTTTAATTACCTGACATTCTCTTAATTGCCCAATAAATTTGGGTCATAATATATCCAAAATCCTAATCCATTCTTTCCTTCTAAAACCAGGCTAGTGGGATATATACATAGCAGAAGGAACAGAGTACAAAGCAGTAGGAAAAGTAGTACATTAAGAAGGGAGAGAGAGAAACCAAGAACACCTTCATCTAATCCATAATTTTCCCTTCTGGAAAAAACTTGAAGGAAAATCTGCTTTCACTTTCTCCCCTGTCAGCATTACACCCTTCTTCTCCCACACACCCCATTCAAGAAGTGCAAAGTAAGCTAATATAATATACCTACACATATGTTTACAAGGCTTTGACCAGCTAGCTTGCAGACCTAAAATTTCTCATAAACAAAATAATTGTTCTGGCTTCAAAATAATTTAAATAGGTGCTGTACTGAGCACCTCCCTAAATCAGACACTCTGACAAATACCATTTTACAAAGATGATGAATGAGATATTCCTTCTGTTCTTAAGGGGTTCATAGTTGAGCAGCTAACTCACAGGTTTGGTTGTGTAAGTTACTTCACAAGTAGTTCACATGGGGGAGGGTATAATAGACTATAAAGCCTAGACTGGAGCTAAATTAACCAAGCACCCCAATTAATATAATGATTCCACCCCAAAGCGAAGATTTTAGAAGAAAGTGCTTTATCATGTTAGTGTTAGATTTTAATCCAAAAAAAAAAAAATGGATCTTACTAACTGACCAGAAAATTCAATTAACCAGGAACTCCATTTGGGGGTTCTTGTGTGTTTTTAAATACATAAGCTGTGGAGTCAGACTACTATAAATCCTGATTCAGCTACTTCCTAGCTATGTGACTGTGTTAACTTCTGTTCCTTGATTTCCTTATTTGTAAAATGCAGGAGACATAACAACTGAATTTGCAAAATGCTTTTACCAGTGCTTGGTAAGTGCTCAGTAGATGTTAACTAGCATTACTACTACCATAATGCACTATCTAATTGTGTTAATAGATTCATGGTCTTAATTCCCTAAAGATGAAATAAATATGTCCTGTTTCTCCAAATGTGCTCAACAAGAGGAGTGGCATTAGGAGACACAGCAAGGTAAAATAATGGTTGAGCTTCAGAAATGTCAAGATGTTGGCAGCAAATCTCTTTGAATACTAGTAAAAGCGAAAAGAGACTAACACCAACCAACCACAAAGCAATCACATCAATCGTTCATCCTAGGAGTTACTGGTCCTCTTTGCCTTTATTTTGTGTAAAGATGATTGAGGGAGTGACTCTAGAGGAATTTTTAGGTTCCTTGGGATGATGATCACAACACTCTCCCGAAAGACTATGAAATATGTAGTATTGAAGAACCAAAAGATAGAAAAGAAAAATAAGAGTTTATTGTCTGGGTAGAGTATTCTCTATAAGATGCTTGCTTACCCTTAATGTATCATGTAACCAGAGTAAGAATGATAGTGTATGGTACAGTTATTTCACTATGTACTTAGTGTACATTAATATGGTAGGCCCAAGGTAGATGCATATTGTTTCTGGTGACATTCCATTGGTAAAATTTTGTAATTTTCAATTCAGAAGAAAAGCAGCTTACTTTTAGATAATGAATGGTTTTATAAGGACTTTCCTCTATATCAGGGACATTTGTTTCACCCTACTCCTTTAGTTACAACCTAGATGAGATTAAGGACAAGTCTGTCAACCTGCAACCACTGCTTCTGTTAATTTTAAAAGGGGAGGGGGAAATGAGAGGGAGCTTCTAGAGTTTGAATGATTCCCACATTTATGTTAGGAAAATTGTAAATATTCCAGAAACCCATCCCAGGCCAATAGTTTTGGATTCACAGTAATTGCATACATTTTATTTAAAAATCCTCCCAAGCAGTATGTGCCTGTTACCTAAAGCGATGGAGCAGGCCCCAGTTTTATGTCTGATTCTAAACCTGGGCCTACAGTACAAGACATAGCACCTGCTGTGGCCTTTGCTCTGTCACTTTGCCATGCGATTCTAATGTAGTTTTACTTGAATAACATAAAATAACATATATAATGTTATTTATGTTATTTTCCACGTGAAGAACTCCTGTAAACCTTGCCGTTTTGAAACTCAGTGAGGCAGGCGTCTTAGACAAGCTGAAAAACAAATGGTGGTACGATAAAGGTGAATGTGGACCCAAGGACTCTGGAAGCAAGGTCAGTCGCTGCAGTTCGGGGCCTCCGCTCGTGTTCACAAAGCAGTAGGTGGGAGCAATTATCAGCAGTAGATGGAAACAATAAAAAGTCAGACACTTCTCTACATACTGCCCAAATTAGAGGCTAATATCATAAACTTCAGCCACAGGGTATGTCTTTTCAAAACATGGCAGCTTGCTCCCCCAATATTAAATATCTTAAATAAAGCTAATTAATTAACACAAAACTATGTAGAAAATAATAACATTCCTTATGTTATTCTCAAACTTACGTACCACTTATAAAAGTAGTGCCTTTTGGTTAGGTTTTTGTTTTGAAGGCAAAGACCATGAGATCTATTATTTTAAGAACTGAGGTGTTCTCCAATAGATGGAAAATTGCTCAATAGTCATCTAGAAAAAGATATTACTATTAACTAGTTATATGCATATTAATTAAATATATGCTTATTCAAAAGTTGTCTATTGTCACCCCATAGCCAAGCATTCCACTTTAGTTTGAAGAGGCCCTGTGCTTTTTCTGTGTTGACAGATAAACATGGTGAAACTGCCCAGATTGTTTTAATAAATCAATTCTTGTGAACAATGTCCTCAAGCTCGAAGGTGTCTTGTTCATGAATGCCTCCGAGAACAATGTGGAAACTATAGTTTCCAGTACAAGTAGTGTTACAAATGGGTATATTTTATTCTCAGGGGGGAAAAAAGTAATAGTCTAAATATTTATATAGATGAGTAGAATTAGTAACCGTTGTTTAAATCCATATATGAAAATTCTTAGAATCCATTTTTGCTGCATTTCAGTATCTTCTTTACACTAAATTTTTGAAAATTATTGGATATCCTATAATATTTTAGAAGAGACTGGTTTAAATAAGAGAACCTAAGTTAATTGTTGGAGGCAAAGTAGTTTCAGGTCTTCTCCCTATATTTTAATCAATATTGTCTGCCTTTGAACCAGAGTGGAATGAACCAAGCTTGGCCAAATAATAAAACAGTAATATCAAGTCCTGATGTGAGGTCAGAAAAGTGTAAATACAAAGTGAGTGATGATTTTTAAAAATGAAATTACCCTAATTTTTGGTTCAGTCAATTGATGACATGACTAAGTGAACAGTGTACATAATACATACTTTGAATTGAGTATCCTCCTAAAAAAACTAAATGTCTTAATCACTTTTTGCACAAAACAGACAGCTGAGAAGAACACAGGGCATTCTTCAGGTAGTCTACCCAAATACCTCTTCAAGTAATGTTATATAATATATGTATTTATAGTTAATGAAAAAAGTTTGGATTCTTTTTACAAATTTAGAATCTTGAATCATATGCTCAACTATTTAATTTATTGTGAAATAATATGTGTAGTAGAGTCTGGAGGATAAAATGTCAAATATACTAACTAATTAAGCATTTTAAAGTTGGAATGAAGTATTTTTAAATCAATATAAAACTATAAATTTGTCCATACATAATGTATTTCTCAATTGACCATAGTAATTTGTATATTTTAAGTTAGCTTTTTAAAAAATATACCTAATTGTGATCCAATGTAACTACTCCTAAACAGCGTATAATATGTGAAAGTGAAACTTTCCATATTTCCCATTTAGATGTGACTGAAAATAGTAATAATGTGTACCCTAGCATATTATTTGCATATATTTGGTAAGGAAATAGTGAACAAATATGAAACTACCAGTTTAAAGACCCTTATTTCTCTAAGTAGCGAATGGAAAATTAGATTTATTCGAGAGAACCATCAGATATTAAAAATAAGTTTTAATTGAAGAAAGCAAAAAAATTTCCCCTTTCTGTATAATTGGGTTTTATTCACTCTTGACAACATAAGCCCATTTCTTCCACCCTATGTAAATACATAAATGTTTACATATTGCCAAATATAGTGGTTTTCCGTTGCATATTTAATACTGATAAAATGTTATGGATTTTATTGACTATAATTACACACATGTTAATCATCATGCTTGTACTTCTTCCAAGAGCTAAAAGTCTTATACCTATATCATAAGTAAATAACTTAAGGTTAAATTATCTATTTTAATGAGCTATATGGAGTTAATGTACTCTTTTACCTTGTGGCTCTGACATTCCCACAGTTAACTGAAGTGTCTTTATCCCCCTAGGACAAGACGAGTGCCTTGAGCCTGAGCAACGTAGCAGGAGTCTTCTACATTCTGGTTGGCGGCTTGGGCTTGGCAATGCTGGTGGCTTTGATAGAGTTCTGTTACAAGTCCAGGGCAGAAGCGAAGAGAATGAAGGTGGCAAAGAGTGCACAGACTTTTAACCCAACTTCCTCGCAGAATACCCAGAATTTAGCAACCTATAGAGAAGGTTACAACGTATATGGAACCGAAAGTATTAAAATTTAGGGGTAGGACTTAGGGCCTACAACAGTGAGTGGGTGATGCATCCTGTAACACAGTGTTGTGACCTGTCTGTCCAGTGGTGGTATTGCTTGCTTTTAATTAGAGCTTGGTATTTTTAAAAACTTCAGTGCAAAGTGGTTCGATTTTCTTTGGCTGCAGATGTACTGTTCGAAACTTTATGTTGCCAATAGATATCTGCATTGAAAAGGTCAAGAAGACAAAACAAACCTCCAGACTTGCTCTGTGAAAATGGTTTAAACAGTCTATTATCCTACCCAAAATTTGGAGGAAATTGCAAACTAGATCTGGGTTCCTTTGTACACAGACCAGGTTAATTATACTGGAAACAATCCAGGCTTAGAATAAGTGCAAACAAGTATAAAATCTCCTTCAAAAATGATTAAAACCTTGACAGTTACTGTTATTTGTAGGTTATTTTGTTTTCTGACCAAAATGTTACATAACAATTCGAATCCTTAGCGTTTTCACACCGGTGCTAACTTGTTTCACACTATCCATCCTATCTCTATTTTTAAAGAGTGATACCCTGCTATTTGTTCAAATGTTCTTTAGCCAGACCTTTAGGCAGCAGTGACTGTCAGATCATTGACAACAATTCACAGCTATTTAGTCAAAATTTTCATTTTATGTCCATGGAAGCACTAAGGTGAATAGACATTTGAGGCAAAACAGCAGTTTTTCCATCAAAGGTATAAAATTATATGTCCTTTAGGAAGGGTACAGTAAAAGATAAAAATTACAGTAAATTACAGATTTTTAATTGTATTTCAGTTGCTTCTAATTAAGCCAAATCAACCCCTCACTCATATCCTCACATTATGCCAAAGTAAAAGATTGTATTTAGTGAAATACAGGAGATGGAGGTCAGTTTTTAAGAATTTAAATGTCTATTAATTCTTTTCCTCTAATATTAGAAAGTAGTTTTAAAATAAAATGGAAAGCATCTGTTACTGCTCTTCCAAAAATCAGGTCTCTAAAACTCATTTTCTAAAATTACACATAACAGTCAGCTGAACAGGCTGCTCATCCTCATTAGAATGATAAACGGATCTTTGAACCCATAAGAGACACTCAGTGCTTAATGTACCCTGGAATCAAAAATCCAATATAATGTTCATAAGAATAAGATATTCATCTGAGGTTATACCAGGTAAATGTGCTTGATTTTGATATTTATTTATTATATAGAAGCTATTGAAGTACTTATTAAGCTATTGAGGTACTTATTAGTATCTTTTAAAAAAAAAAAGCCATCCTTTTAACCAAGAATTGCTTTTATTCATTATCTAGAAATCAGTGACTGAGTATATCTTGAATATAGGTAATCCCAAAGTTATTCTTTCACAACACAATGGAAAAGAATTAAAAGCAAAAGCTTTAACTCACAGAGATCTGACTGCTTTTGAGCATGTCTCCTAAAAGCAAAACAACAAATTAGAATATCAAAATCTCTTGGTCATTTATAAAAATGTTTCCATCTTAATATTGAGTTGAGAGGAGATTTTCCCAAACAATGGTAAACAATATCTGATA
Source organism: Uropsilus gracilis (assembly GCA_004024945.1). Classification (NCBI taxonomy): domain Eukaryota; kingdom Metazoa; phylum Chordata; class Mammalia; order Eulipotyphla; family Talpidae; genus Uropsilus; species Uropsilus gracilis. The sequence goes on along the minus strand of PVHY01000357.1, from coordinate 199,687 downwards.
AGTTTTCAGAGACAATTATTTGTACTCCTTTGTAAGCTGAACTTTGTCTTATAAAAACTGACTTTCTTTGGCACCACAAAAGGTTTTCAACCATCAGGAAGATGCAAGGATAAGGAAGCACAGAAAAGAAATGAGTATTAGAAAATTCTTAAAAAAAAAAATTCACATTAGCTTGTTATAAAGTTATGGGAAGTTGATAAAAAGATAACTTCTCAAGTTATGTACATTCTAATATATAATGATGTTTTAGGAGTCAGAACCAAGCACTATAGGTCATCACATGAAATGACTTTAGAGCAGAGATTGAATTTCTAAGACAACAAATTTTTAAATACAAGTAAAGCATTTATATCCATATAACTTTTTTAAAAGATTAAATGACATTCAAAGTAAATGGAATGATCTGTACCTATAGAGGAGGACTTGCGAGTGAAGTGTTTTTAATTCATTCCCTTATTAAAAGGTTTTTTTTCCTTTTAAATACATTGTTAACCATAAGTGTGAATGATAATTTAGATAATAGTGATCCTGAATCTCAAAAATCAAAACAAACCAAAAAAAAAAAATAAGATAGAATATCATATTTTGATGGTGATCATCCCTTAAGGAAACACCACAGTTTTCATAGCCATTAACACAACAATCCAAATATACCCAGACTTTAAGGAAACTTATAAAAAAATGTTTTCCAAGTTTGAACAGCCTCGAGGCTTGTGTCAAGATGAATATAAATGACATTTTAAGAAAGAACTCAGAGATACAACAATAGAAAAGAAGAATGCTGAGAACTAAGAATGCTAAGATCTAAAGATTTATTGGCAAATCTTTGTGTAAACTGCAATAACCTTCAGAGAGATGACTTTATGGTACATGAGATTCTTCCTACTTTGGATAGGATATTTTTCTTTCCCCACAAACACAAGAGAAAGGAAACAAAATTAGATTTGAAGGCCAAAGTTTAAAAAATTACTTCTAAAAATTGCGGTGATTTATATTTTAATATTTTCTCTTCATAAATATTAAAACAAAACTCATAGGATTTTTAGAATAATTATGTTTTGCTTAATATTAAATGTTGCAATGGATTCCAATGAAACAAGTTAAGACCTTTGTACTGGTTTATTTTTAGTGATAAGTATGGATCTTGGCCTCTAATTTTGGACTTAACTTTTGAGAGTGTTTAGTAAAGCAGAACTATGATAACGACATATCACCAGTATGTCACTGACTAGCAATGTGACTTAAGCTTTCTAAAGTCATCAGGTTACACTGTCTCTAACTCCTTTTCATTATAACAGTTTTAATCTTAATATTGATTCTTTAATATATAATCGTTCTAGTATTTAAATTCCAGAGCAGAATAAACACAGGGTAGAATCTCCTAAAGTATCAGGCAAACTTAAACAACAACAGACAATGAAAGTACACTGTTAGGAGAAAGTTATGGTCTGTACCATATCAACTCATGTACTGCATTTTCCTCTTGAGTTAACATTAAAATTCAGCTAACAAAAGCAATGAGTGGTAATTAAATTCCCATAATAACCCTGCCTGTTTCTCCTCTGTGCAATATTATTATCTGCTCCTTAATATGATAGAGAACAGGCATTTAATGAGGTTTTTCGAAGACTTGCCCCCATAACCTCGCTTGGGAAGTTCCCAAGTGATGGTGGAATAGTGGAACATGCCTCCTTTTAAAATATCAGCTTTAAGCACTTAAAGCCTCTTAAAATATTAGTTCCTTTCCAGAGTAGGCAAAGACAGAACTTTTGTCCCTCATTCACTGTCCTGGGTCCTGTCTATAACTGGTGTGAATGAATGAAGCGTCTGTGGATAGCGTTCTTTGAACAGAAAGCTCTGTCAGGAACAGTCTCTACAGTTTGTTGAGACAATTTGTCACAATTGTAAGTGTAATCCTGACCCTGAAAAGACATTCTCTAAGAGAAAGAAAGTCAAGTAATAGTGCCAACCTAAAGGTACATTTATGCTGACCTAGAAGCTGAGGAGTAGAATGCAGCAAGTTGAAAGATGGCGGCTTGACCAGATTTGTGCAACAGAATCCAGTTTTATGACTTTAGCAGCATGGACAGCCAGGACAAATTCTAGATTGATTCATGAGTGTTTAGTCCAGAATTTCTTCCTCCAATAAACAGCTTTCATATGACTGAAAGAATATGGAAAAATGCAGATGTCTAATTATTAATATTTTGGTGTTTGTTGTGTCATATTTTTTGAAGCAACAGGAACATCGTAACACTCCACATTCTTTCTGTTTCCTTTCCATGCAACCCAGCTGACCTTTTCTGAAGCCATAAGAAACAAAGCCAGATTATCCATCACTGGGAGTGTGGGTGAAAATGGCCGCGTCTTGACGCCCGACTGCCCAAAGGCTGTTCACACTGGAACTGCAATTAGACAAAGTTCAGGATTGGCTGTCATTGCATCGGACCTACCATAAAAACCAAAAAAATAATCGAGTGCCTTAATTAAACTGTGTTGGTGACTGATGGACACGCAGCCCTGAGGGACACGCCCCGCGCGGGTCTTCGCTAAACCAATCCTTTGGCTGAGAGCGGGAGTCGTCCTAATGCGCCCCACATCAGCAGCAGCAACGTGCATGAGCTCAGCTCGGAAACCCAAACTCAGATTTTATATCAGGAAAACTCACCATTTAGGTTTTTTCGGGGCGTGGGTGGGGGGGAGCTGGGATGGGTGTATTAACAGCAACAAATTTCACTTGAGTGGACTTAAAAACTAATCAGACTTGCCAGTTAGCGCATTAAACTGTGAAATTCTTGCTCAGAAAAGCCTTTGTCTTCAGCACAAGGGATAAAATAGTTATAGACGTCAATGAACATGCTAACCTGTGTCTCCAGAACACCCATATATTCCACAGAAGACTATCCAGCTGAGAAAACAATCACTAAGCTGTGATAAGAAAATAATAAACATGTAAATCCTGTGAAAAACAAAATTTAAAGGAAGTATTTACACTTACTTTGGAGAAAACAAATACTGAAACATGCTTGCTTTTTAATGACGTAAATTCAGTAGAGGACAACACAATTCTTTTTTCTAACCATCTTAGGGAACAATACATTGCAATAATTGATATAAATGACATCACTGTAATAAACTTTAGAGACTTTTTTTTTATAAAAGTTGTGGGTCATCTTGTCTGCTGTTATCTTCACTCTGTCACAAGAGTCGCTGTCCACAGATCGCATTTGTCTAACTACCAGGAACAAACACAAGTGACACCGCAAACATAAGACCATCAGTCTGCTGTGTAGAATCAAGAGAGACTATGGGTCACTCCTGTTATCAATATTATTTATAATCTTGTTCTGTGTACAAAATTGTGGTTTTTGTACCCACCAAAAAGAATAAAATGATGGACATTCTTCTAATATCTACAGAGCTTAAGTTTTTTTGTTATGGTAACAGCTATTTAAGAAATTGTAAGATGTAGGAGAGATGATAGAATTCAGCTGGTAGACCATGTTGGAAAATGTAAGCTGGCTCTTATTTTTGGATATCAAGCTGCCCCCTTTTACAGCTCTTTCTCTTGTTAAGTGGGTTGAACTCTCAAAGACAGAGTGTGTGAGATGGGGATTGAATCACTGTCCTAACAACATAGCCTATAGTTGTGTTGAAATTTAACTTGACTGTATTTGATTGCATAAAATATTGTCTCTCTTGGGCTTCTCTATCCCACTCCCATTATTCCAATTAAATCATTTGAAGGCACTAATGAAAAAAATGAAGAATTAGTCCTTGTTGTCAAATAGAAATTGTAAATTATACCCTTTTATTTATAAAAATTACCTTATGTGGTATGTGCATTAACATGACAAAAAAAAAGATTTGGATCACTGAAAAAAAAAACTTTCATACAGGTAAACATCACAGTACTTAGAGGTCTTGGCAGGAAGCACAAGTTAGGATGATTTTGAGTCTGGTCTTGAAGGATGAGTTGCATTTTTACAGGTGAAGAAGGTATTAAGAACATTTAAGGTGAGCAGTGACCAAAAGCCATGCATACCAATGGCTTATTTAAAGAATGTTTGCAACCATAGGGCTTGGAGGGAGTAGTGGTATAACATGGAAGATAAAGTTGGAAGAGGGAAAAGGATAATCACATTGCTTCAACATCCAAAATTATCATTTCCCTTTCAATCTCTGTGGTGCAGAAAATTTAAAAGTACAAATCTGACAACATAAAGTTCTCTCAAGAATTCTAGTTTTACTCAAGCCTTTGGGTAGAACAAATGAGAACCTTTATTAACTGAGTCTTCTCTCTTCCAATTCTCTCAACTCAACCCAACCTCTTGCACCAAGTGAACTTCAAAGGCAGCACATGGGATAAATGTACTATTCCCTCCAACTCCTTTTTACCTGGCTAACTTGTATTCACCCTTCAGTACTCAAATCAAATTGTACCTGCCCAGGGAAGATTTCCATGACTATCCACCTCCTGAGACTGAGTTAGGTAGCCTTCTAATGTTTCCTCCCACCATAGCACTTACCATACTGCATTCTAATTGCCTGTGTACTCGTCTGTATAACTACTAGACTGTAAGCTCCTTGAGGGCAGGGACTGTGTCTATCTTGTTCAGTTGTATCCCCAGCACCCAGCACAGTGCCTGGCATATTGTAGGTGCTTAATAAATATTTGTTGAATGAACGAGTCGAGTGGTACTTTGATAATTAAAAAACAGGGAGTTACTATGGATAGTGATATTGAAATATCTTCTTGGCTTGCAAGGGGTTTGCCACACAATGCTGGTCACAGGGGAAACACCAGGTTCTCGTCAGGAAGCAAAGCAAGAGTGAAAAGCTTAAGCTGTCATTGAACTATTCTGGAGGAAAGGCAAGGCAGAGCAGGATAAACATCTTAAGAATTAGCCTTCTAAATTAAAGTTGGTCAACTCTCATCTGGTACCTGGCTATAGACTGATTTAGGATAGGGTAGATATGGTTTGGTGAATTTTGAAAGGGGCTTCTAGGAGGGTAAACTCAGGATTGACTGATTTGCATTATTAAAGGCATGCTCTAGACAAGTCATTCCCTATCTTTTAAAAACTGGCTAGTTCTGGGAGGAACATTCTATCCCCAGAAAGGGAGACCACTAATGCTAGGGAGTTAAGAACTAAAAATAAGTAGTTAATATAATTGACCTCTGGTGAATAGGTATCAAATAGGCACAAAACCTAACAAGTTCTGAAAATTCAGAATTAGTGCCAATTCATCATGTGGTTTGACCCAGCAGTTTAAATATCATGCTATCATCCTCTCTATTCTGCCTCCCCCAGAAGTTCCAAAGGTCTGCCAATTGCACCATTCAAAACAGCAAATGAAGTTTTCTACTCAAGTGAATCAATCTGATCCATTCATACCTGGGGCAGGGCTCAGAAACCCAAGGCTCTTCAGTGCCCTGTAAGTTATTAAGCTTCTTTTTAAGACTGGAAGTTATAAGCTTCTTTTTAAGTCTCTTCCAGAAATTTAAGATTGCTCCTCTCAAAAATAATCTGCTATATTCATGTTCACTTTTAGAAAGCTAAAATCTACTCATTGCAAACCCAACAGAAATCACACTATACTTAAATGGCATTTTATAACTTTACATATTTTATATATCTTTATTAAAAAATAAAATTTATTTTAAAAAAAGCAACTATGATGCATAAGCAGTGTAGGTATCATTATGCCATTGTACAGACAAGGAAATCAAGTCACAGGGTAAGTTAAATGGCTCATGAGCAGTAAGTGGCAAAGATACAATATTTTTATTTATTTATTTAACTTCTTCTGAGCGCTCTTATGCCAAAACTTTGGGTTGTTAGTGTTTTATTCACACATTTAGTGAATTAAATCAGAGAGGTACTGCATTCTTTCCTATAAAATTATGCATAGCATGACTGGTTTCCTAGTTATTTCGAGGAATAAATAATGTATGTAAAACACACAGCATAGTGCCCAATCCAAAATGTAGGTTCTCTGACTTGTCACCAAGGTCAGGGATCTCTTCCACACTTGTCAACACAAGTCTCACAGCTTTGAAATGCTCAGAATGCAAATCACTTGAAATGATAAATTTTCAGTTATGATAGGCCAATTTTATTTCTACAGTAGAAGCATTTATTTCAGTTATAGAAAAATAACATTTTTTGAAGTCAAGGTAACTAGACAGAAGTATATTTTTTCTTTATATTCATACTTAAGTATCACATATGGTTTCAAGACATCCTTAAATTAAAGGAAACAAATGCAAAATCAAGGTAGCATCTGTCAGTAGAAGAGATGTATTAAAGCTACATATCAGCCCTGGAAACCAGAAAATACAAAGTGATCTTTGTGCATGACTCTCAACTTTAGGATGCATTCAAATCATCTGGATGGTGGAAAAAGCACCTTTAAGGGACTGAAGGCAAATCACCAAGTTAAGCAAGCACTGGGCTTCAGAACACATACCAAAGGAACTGAAGGTACAAACTTTGTTCCTCAGGAGTGGCAAAAACAAAATACACCAAGATGTATATGAGACCAGTCATTCACTAACTGTGACTTTTCTAGGCCCCAGGTTAGGGAATAATAATAGATAATACTCGCAAAAACTGTTCTACAGATTAGGTCAGCTAGTATGTGGTAAGTGCTTCCTAAATCCTAACACACAATACCTATCATTATTGCATCATAATCATCTGACAGAGGATATTCTTCCCGACCCCCACCCCCTATATAGCTATCATTTACTTAAGAAATCAAATAACCACTCATTGCATTCATGTTCATGGGCTACTGATATTTTCATACTGGTATTAGTTTTGCTAGCTTCAACCACTCATGTAAGATTTCAGTAGATGAAACGAGTTTTTTATCTAAACTAAGACAATGGAAAGGGAATTAAAGCTCAAAAATTTTATGTTCCTTCTGAAGCATCAATAGCTAGATAAATGAACTATTTTTCAAAGTGACCAAATTAAGACAATTTCACCTAGTTCCTGTAGTTTTTTGAATGTCAGGTTACCCCTAGATGGAAAACATGGGAATAAAATACTTATAATCCTCACAACTTCCTATATTCAATATGCTGCACAGCAATGTCTTAGAGATCAAATTTTTGGTCATTTAACTATTCACATAATCAGCTGGGGATTTAATGTTCGAACACTATAAAGTAACACTATAAAGGGCCAAAGGCTCTTTACAATAAGTAAAGCTAAAGGGTCAGCAATATTAACATTTTGGGTTGGGTAAGTCTTTAACGTGGGAGGCTGTTCTATTGCTGGTATGACCATCCTTGGCCTCCGCCCACCATATGCCAGTAGCAACTGCCACACTTCCCAGTTTTATCAAGTAAAAATGTCTCTAGACCTTGTCCAATGTCTTCTGGGTGCCAAAATCACCCCTGAAACACTGAACTAGCTTTTTACACAGACATAGTTATAAAGTCTGGGTGCACAGATTATATGAGACTCTATGTAATATTACTAATTTCAAGAGTACAGCACAATAGTTTTTGCTATACTGTTTATGCTAGGGAACATACATTTATATATACTATTTAAACATACAGTTATCTACATATAACTATCTTTTTCCTATTGAAAACACTGACATTAGACAGGAAAGTAAATCTACTAATCCTGCAACCATTTTTACAATTACCCGATATAGAGAAAGACTATGATTTTTACATTTACTACATGGAGTGGAGTCCTAGCTAAATCATTGCAAATGTCCTTCCTTCTGAATCCGAAGTCTCTCTTTCTCTACTTGCAACCGTTCCTTTTCAATCTGCAACTTCTCTGATTCAAATTTCAAGAACTGCAGCCTATCCTTTTCCAGCTGTAATCGTTCTCGCTCAAGTTTTAACTTCTCTGTCTCTATGTCCTGTGGTTGAAGTATGGACTTCTCTCCTTGACTGAGTTCACTTTCCAAAGATGGTTTCTCAGAGCTGACTATCTGTAAGCGCAACTTCTCTCTCTCAATCTGCAGCCGCTCCTTCTCCAGCTGAAGCCGCTCATGCTCCAGGTCAAGGTGCCGCAGTCGCTCCTTCTCAATTTGGAGGCGCTCCTTTTCTACCTGCAGTCTCTCAGCCTCGATATCAAGTCGTCGCTTTTCCAACTCCAGTTTCTGTTTCTCTATGTTTACAAGTAAGTGGGGCTCATCATATGCAGACCTGGATGGCGTTGAGTTAAGAGTGAAAAACTCATCAATGTGAGGGAAATCAGGAAGTTCATTTTCCCTTCTGGAATCCGGTATGACCGATGACAGCATTTCTTCTTCTTCTTCAATCTCAAACTAAGAGACAAAAGCAATTCCCAATATTTATTACTACTTTAGTCGTCAATTTGTCTAAATATTTCTTAAAACATTTTCTGTATCACTTGAGCACACAGTAATATTTAATTTGAATTCTAAAAAATATTTACATTGAATTATCTGTTGTCACTGATGCATGTTACCAGGATCTGCGTGTCTGGGGAGAAGACAGGTAGAAGGGACAACAGGACGACATAGCTATGTGCTATATTTAGCTGGAAAATGTGCTACTTCTCAATTGTGTCTGAACTACAATAAGTTGTCAAATCAGAAATGAAGACAAAGGAAGAAAATAAAATACTCACAGGCTGATACTTACCTCAGGACTTTGGGGATCTCTTTCTTCTTCTTCCACTTTGACTTCAGTCAAGGATCCACCTGCATCCCTGAAATCTGCCACATTTTGCCAGTCAAAATTTGCATCATTTCGGAATGCAATCTTTTCATCTATCTCTTCAGTGAGAGAGTCATCTAAATCTGATGTGGGAAGGGGAAATCCCGAACCAACCAGTTTAATGTTCGCCTTCATCCTCTTTCTCTTCATAAGTGCTCGCCAGTCGAGGTATCGTCTCTTTACTTCTGTCCCTGTCCTCTGCTCTCCTTCCCCGACAGCATTCACACACTGTGCAATCTCCTCCCAGGCCATTCGCTTCATCACATTAATTGTTGTATTGAGCTGCTTAGAAAAAATAACTTCTTTCCTTTTTGTAATTTCTTTCAGAAGGGTCTGAGTTTCTTGAACGCTGAAATTGCTTTTTCTTTTTCTTTTCAACTGCTTCATTTTTTTAAACTCAAATACAGTTTTTACAGTAACAAGAGTTGTGAAAGGAAATTGAGGGAAGCTACAAAGCACAAAAATCAAAGACAATCCTTGTTGGCACTTTATTTAAATCAGTTTTCCATTCACCAAGTAGCACAGGCAGACTAGAAAATTCCTAAAGAGAAAAAAGTAAAATATCAATTAAATGGTTACTTTGGCAATGTACTTCAACCCAATAAGCAACTTGCACAATTTCTAAAAAGATACTTCTAGCCTATACATCTTATCTCTGCCAGCACCATACCTCTTCCACTTTCCCAGCAGCTGTAAGAGCTCCCAACAGACTACCACTATTCATTCTTCACACACCCTCCCCTTCTCCAGTTTCTTCTCCCACTACTCTCTCCAGCTCCGCCTCTCTATTCTGACCACACAGGTCTTTCAATCACCCATTCTTGTCAAGCTCTTTCCTTGTTCAGGTTTTCACACACAGTTCCCCCTGCTTAGGCAATGGATCCCTCCCTTCTTGGCCTTTTGAATTCCATTCTCACTGAATGCAAAATCCCATCATTTAAATAATCTGTAAACCACACAGCCAGCTAATTGGCAAGCTTTACATACAGATCCCTTTTTGTCCCATCTCTTTCTCCTTTTATTAGCAGTTGTGATAGCTAAGTCGGTAAACCTGCTAAGTTTTGAAATATTACACTTTCGAATGAAGCAAATTTTTATCTATATGAAAGGTTTTGATTTGATAAAATCCTGTATATGGGCAAAAAAACTCATCATTTTCAATCAGGTTAAGTTTTACTACCATTTCTTCTCTAAATACTATCTCTCAACTTCAAAATTTTTATTAGCAGGAAAATATTTCTCCAGTAGTTGATAACACAAATACTACTAAAGATTTAGCAATTTTGAAAGTTATACTTAATTTAAAATGTATAAAATATTTGTCATCATTGCTAGATCCTTTTTGCTTAAATCTAAAGAAATTTCCTATTTCTAAATTTCAATAAAAATGTACCTTTTATTACCAATTCACTAAATTTTCACGCAGTTTTTCTTTTCAAATTCCCAATAATCCTGGTTCAAATGCTTTTGTGGGTACTAAGATGACCAAAATATATGTCTCACTGCATCCTTTCATTTCTAATCATGCATGTAGAATAACCATCTCCTGAATGGCCACTTGCTATTGACATGAAATTCGAATATAAAGCACACACAGTATTGTATTTAAATTATATAAATTTAATATTTATATTAAATATATTATAAAATATATTTCATGAGAATTCATTTTTTGCTTTTTTATATTTAAATTAAATTATATAATTTTATATAAAATAAAAAATAAAAAGAGCAAAAAATGAATTCTCACGAAATTATCAATTTGATGCACCCACAGGACAAAGATGCAAAAACAAATAGAAGATTATTCATATATTATCTTGAAAGATGAATTATAAAATTTCTTGAGACAGCTAATAAAACTGAAAGTGCTAACTAATGTAGTACTTTTGATCTTGTCCTAGGCAAACATTTTCCAATAGCCAAATAGGTAAGTCTCTTGTCAATAGATCATAAGCCAAAGCATTAATAAATTAAAAAAATTACAATGCAGATTGATTCAGCAGGTCTGGGTGAGGCTGGCAATTCTACAGTTCTGACTAGTTCCCAAACAATGCTGATGCTCCTTGAGTTACACCTTGACTACACTTGCACACTACCACCCCACATAAATACAATCCACATATAGAATTAAAATCTCTAGAAGCAACAATAAAGCAAAACAAAGGTGAAATTTTAACATTTTAATGAACCCAAATATTCAATAATTATTCCAACATGTAATCAATATAAAAATTATTAATAAGAAAGCTTTCACTCTTGCTTTTTCCACAAAGTCTTCAACAGAGGCATGTATTTTACATTTAGAGCACAACTCCTTTTGTACTACAACAATTCAAGAACTCAATAAGAAAGATCTGTGCAGATCTATAGCACAACAAACTAACCTTGGAGATTTTCAAAAATACCTCACCAATAAAATAATCTTTGGACCAGGACTAGGCACTGAGAGTTTGAAGAGCTCTCCAGCAGAACACAGCATTTACACCACATGTGTACAAAGTTAACTATGTGAGGTGATGTATGTGTCAACTATCTGGATATTGGTCATCATTCCACAACAAGTATTATGTTGTATAATTCTAGTTGTCATGACCCCTGCCTTAGGACTATCATACAAGTGTTCTACCAGCCCATCCTCATATGGTCTCTAGTCTTTTATCTAAGCAATAACTATTTGACTTGAGCAACTGACTTAGATGTCTAATGTTGCCACTCCTACTATACTGAAGTCTCCACTACATGCTTTCACTAGCAGAAATATAATCATTTACTTTAAAACAGAATCAAGGTACAATAAAATTCTACAATCAAACTACTACTCCTGCTATCAAGTAACTTATAATCTAAACATGAAATATATGTATTCAAATGTACATGAATAAAGCATAAGGGCTATTATAAACTGAGGACTGAGAATGCAGATTTATCTAGACTTGTATGTCAATTCCACAATTCTGGGATCTGAAGTAAATTAACCTTTAAAACATGTCCTCATGGCCGGGCACGGTGGCTCGTGCTTGTAGGCTTCAGCCTATGAAGGGGCCAGGGCTAGGGATCGCGGTTCGAGTCCCGCCTGGGGCCCGTAGCGAGACTTAGTTCTAAAAAAAATAGCTGGGCATGGTGGCGTGCGCCTGTAATCCCAGCTACCTGGGAAGCTGAGGATGGGGATTGCTTGAGTCTGTGGTACCCCGGGCAACGAGAGCCTGCGGTTCCACAGGCAAAAATAGCGAGACCTAGTCTCAATAAAAAAAACAAAAACAAAAACATGTCCTCATTTAAAAAACGGTAATAAAGTATTTCTTATGCTGTATTGAGTCTGAAAACAGATAATCCAATCAAGAAGCTTAAATGCCTGAAATGGAACAAACATCAGTTACTATCTACTTTCCAGTAGTGTCTGATTCCAGGAAGTGAATATACTTTGTTGGATACCACAGATACATTAAGCACTAACAAAACACCATACAAATTCAAAAGGAGGAAAAATATTTAGTGGGGTCATGGAAGATTGTGAGGGGTAATTAACATTTGATTTAGGTCTTATAAAATAGGTTAATGAGGTCAGAGATAAAGGTCACTGACTCTTTAATGGGGGCTTACTAAGATGTTAATACTTTGCTGTAAGACTTGATTTCAAGAAACCATGAAAGTTCACATATTTTTGAAATTCAAGCATGCTCACTTTTATATGCAATTTTACTGAAAGTATAATATATAACAAAATAACAACACTATAATAGTCAGGAGAATCTTAATGTATGCAAATATCCATCAGCAGATTTTGCTGCTCTTAGAATTGGAGGTTATTTTAGCTAATGGAATAAACTTGACACATGGCAGAAGTAAGTTCTTTCAAAGCTATCCCGTGGTACATACTTTTTTCAATTTTGACAGCAACCATTCTTTCCTATTTTTTCCCAACAGGCTGTAATTCCAAATTTTCATCTTACAAAACTCGTAACACTTTGGCCCCGACCTATGATAAATTAATTATTTTACTGACAAAGTGCATACTAACACACCTTTAACCTCACTGAGATTGATGGGGATGTACCTGAGATTTTCAGTCCGACAGGATTTGTGTGAAAATCTGTGAAACCTTCTAATTTCAGAAAGCACCAATATCAATATAACTTGAGTTAAATTTGGCAGCCATTCTTGCTCAAACAGAAAGCAGTTGCATTTCCAAGGATATTCTTTTTCTATTGTCTTATTTACATTATGGTACTCATAACAGGGTTTTCTATTATCCATTAACCCACTCAAATATTTATCCATCTTTTACTATGTAACAAGAACATATTCTTATTGCTGAAGCTGTCACAAGAATGTGAGGGAAAAAAATGCCCTATTTAATTGTCAAATATCATCCCTTTTATATTGGTTGTCTTTCCTGTCCTTACAAAAAGAAATTCAGCAGTCACAATCTCTAAAACTTCATATGCCTTTCATGTCCTACCACTGAGAATATCAATTTTTCTGATTGGTTGTATCACACCATCAATCTTCACTGGCATATGTGAAAGAGATGTGAGCGTTGTTCACTTACATAAATCTAGGGGAAAATGAAGTCCCACCAATGGCATATTGTAACTGAGCAATTCTTTTTCAAGGACTACTATTTGAGAACGAAGTTCCTAGAAACTGTGATAAAGACAGAAGAGATCTGAGGGAAATCAGGCAGTAAGTTCTGCTCCATATTTACTATAGACATTTGTAATTCATTATATATACTTATAGCTTATAATATATATTAATTTAGACTCATTAGTTCAAGAAAAGCATCAGATATTTACACACTCCCCCTCACCCCGCCGCAATTCTCTTTAATGCTCACAGAAAATCCTCTTCGCCAAATAGAACGCTATTCCCTAAAACTTGTGGTAGATAAATTACTGAAGTTTACTATACTACCTCTTCTGCCCTCGCCCCCTGCCGCCTCCTTCCGGACGATCGAGCAGGTCTCGCCTAGGAAGGTAGAAGGTTCCCGGGATCCGGGGAGCAAAGGGCGCGCACCTGAGACGGCCACCGCGCCGTGGCTGCAACGGGTCCCTACTCGGGGCAACCTGGAAGAAGCGTCCTCTCTCTCTCTGAATGGCTATCATAGACCCGAAGGTGCGCGGAAACTCCCCCGCCTGGTTAGGACGGCTTGGCCCTGCCCTCCTCCCGTCAGGCGGTGGCCTCCAAGGGTACCTCTACCCAACGTCCCTATCTAGCTACTCCGCGAAGCTGGGGCCAAAGCCAGGAGTGGAGTGCCCCCACTTACCACTGGTCCTCCTGGGACCTTCCCCGCTGCGGGAGCACCCACCGTCGGCTGAGTAGCTGCCTCCCTAGTGGCCTCGATCGGGCCAGAAAGACTCACCTGCGACCCCGGCAGCACCTCTGCACCGTCTCCTAGCAGGGGGGATAGGAAAAATGATGCTTCACTGAATCTCCGCCCACTAACTTCGCCCGCCCTTTCTCTTCACTCCATTGGTCGACAGGACTGCCGCTCATAAAGTAAGGCGCTTCCATTGGCCTAAAGGGTAATGCCTTTCTGGCGGAGGGCACGCCCCAGGTCTGGCCTCACAATGGGACTCGAATCCCAAACCGGTTCCGGGTTAGTGCCCTGGAATCCCGCCCCCTTGTGATTCCCGACCTCCAAGCCGGGAGCTCTGTCTTTGGAATGCGCCTCTGTCAATCAAACAGGTGCTAGGAAAGGATTGGCTCCTGGCGATCAGCCTGCTGTGCTGTTCCGCCTGATTGGGACGCTGGCCGCGCCATCTACAAACTCTACTCCCGTCCTTGACCCTCACCTGTTAAAAAGGCTAGAAGGAAGTGGCGCTGGACCTTACCCCTACGGGTTACTGATCCAGTAGCACACTCTCAACCGCCTGCTATATAGTTTGATCTCTACCATTCCTCTGAGACTGTGCAAACCAAACGTCTACAGTGACTTTCATTGTGCTTCTTCTCAGTCCTTACCTTGTCACTGAAATCGCGTAAAAAGGAAAAAAAAAAGGCTTTTTGACTTAAACTAGAACACCTATGCCTGCTTCTCTCTACAAAGCCAACTGAAATTGGGTAAAAAACGAAAAATAAAGGCTTTTGAACTTGAACTTGAACACCTATGGAATATTTTGGGCAAACGTGAACTCCTTGCTGAGAATTCCTGAATGAACTCTAATTAATAAAATAAGAAGTACCTATACATATCATAGGGTGAGTTTGTCAGGCTTTTTCGTTCATTAGTCTGTAATCCCAGCACCTTAGGTATGGCACCTTTCCAATGATTGAACGACCCAGTAGCTGTGCACATGTATAAGTGTGCACACCTGGGCCTATGAGAGAGGGGGTAAAGAGGAGCATGATTATGAGATAGAGCACTTAAGAGAGCTGGAGAGAGCAAGAGAAAATGGTGGGGGCGGGACAGAGAAAGAGTATGAAGATTCCTAGGAAGCTGGGGTATTCCCGTTTCTTGTGCCTCATTCAGGACCTGGCCCTGCCTGTTGTGTCTATGTAACTGTTAAAACCAATAAAAAACCTCCACAGACTGGTGAGCCTAATGCTTACAATTAGTCATGAGGATAGGATACCCAGCACATATATTCTTTGGCTATCATGATCACATTTATATTACAGATTTTGACTTAGGACTGTGTTGAAAAGAAATGTCTATAACTTGATTAAATAGAACCAAAAAATATTATTTTTGAAAAAAAACTGAAAACTTGTATTTTATAATCTTGGGTTTTGTTTGTGATGGGTATTTGGGGGTTTGATGAAATGGTAAAAGAATTCCATCTCCATTAAGACCAGAATTTTTTCTCTATTACTTTTCAGAATTTGGTTACTATTTTTTTTTTTTTTTTTTTTTTTTTTTTTTTTTTTTTTTGAGACTAGGTCTTGCTATTTTTTCCTGTGGAATCACAAGCTCATGTTGCCCGGAGTACCACAGACTCAAGCAATCCCCAGCCTTAGCTTCCCAGGTAGCTGGGATTACAGGCATGTGCCACCACACCCAACTATGTTTTTCTGAGACTAGGTCTCGCTATGTGACCCCAGCAGGACTCAAACTGTGATCCCTGGCCCTGTCCGCGGCTTCCTAGGCTGCGGCTTACAGGCATGTGCCATGGTTACTATTTAAATGTACTATGATTCAAGGATAAACCTTGCAAGTGAGTAAGTTAAGGACATTCTGCTTTTGTATCATGAACTCTTTAAGCTTCTTCCAATTAACCTCAAGATCCTCACTAATTGCAAGACTTTCCAACTGTATCCTGTCTGAGTAGATATGGACCAAAAAGGGAGACAATCAATCAAGGTAATCCCAAGTCCCTAACTTAGCACTTCATCACCAACCTGATAGTCTGTTGATTGGTTTTGTATTTTTGTTACTATGAATTTAGGCTAGAGATTTGACCAGCTAGTACTTGATACACATATGCTTATTCTAGAACTGTAGCTACTAGTGAGATGAGACCATGAAATGTCACTAGTACAACTAAATTACTGAGTTTTTGTTGTATTCAGTCTTACAAATTTTAATTAAAAAGCTCATAGTCTCACAACGATGAGTATGTATAGAAATTTTTAATTCTGTTACTTTTCAACTTTAGATTTTTTTTGAAATCTATATACCTTTTGAGCATTTCTGATAAGAAATTAGAATCAAAATTGATGTTCGGCAAGTGTAAAATATACACATAATTTTAAAGACAGTACAAAAATGTAAAACCTCATTTATTTTTTATATTGATCATAATTAAAGTTGCATAACTGGACTGAGGAAAAGTATTTATTTTAGCTATCATTTTATTGCTTTGTTCTTTTACTGTAAAAATGGCATTTAAGCTGTGATATGTGTGGTTTGCCTCATATCTTTTTTAGACAATGATGCTCTAGACTATGCCTCACTAGTACTTATTAACATCTCAGAGTAAAGAATATAGTAGTCAACTAAATTATTTATTTCATTACTTATTATTTGACAAAAGGAAAAGATAAAATAACTTTTCCCTTTTCTTCCCCAAAGACAGTTTAGCTAAGAAAACAATCACAGGTGTCTTTACCCCTCTCCGGAGAGCTTCCAGAGAGACTTCCTTTTCTTGGTCTTTTATTTCAGATCTGCTTCTTTCGATAAATTTACCTCCTTCAACTTTAAAAAAAAAAAGTAAACAATCACAGAGTGAACATTCTATAACCTATTTTATGCATGACTAGTTACACTTATATGTCATGCTGTTTTCAGTCTCCAATTTTGCCTGTACTTGTGCCTATTTCTTTTTCTGGAATGTCTTGCTTCCTTATCTTATCTTTTTGATACACTTATTATTTTCCTTCAAAGTCTACATTTCTCTGACAACCTTAAAAGAGGCCATCTATTCCTCTTCCAAATGAGTTTTGCACATGAGTTTTTTTGTATATATACTCTAATTAGATATCACACTGTATTGCTATTGCCTTTTTGTCTTTATCACTTAGCATAAAATCTGAAAGGTAGGCTGAAAAAAATGTTTGCTGAATTCAACTGAATGTCAGACAAGACCGTAGTATTTTGTTGTATTCACTGTAGGGATACATCAAATTGCTTGCAGTTTTTGCCACCAGGTAAATTATAATAGTTTGTACAATGATGAAAACTTTTCAACAGCAAATTCCTAGATCTAAAAAATTTACTTTGAGTGGAAAGCCAATATGGGGCCTGTGGAAATTGCTGCCATTATATTTCTTTATATTTTGTTTTCCTTTTACCTGTGAAATTTGGAAATGTTCAAATATAAACTATTGAAAACAGGAGTCTATATTATAACAGGAGTTAGGGATGGTATTTTAAGTTTCAAAAATCGATCTAGTATCAACTTTAGAAATCAAATAGCTCCTTACTTTCCAACCAGCTTCAACTGTAATTAGGTTGCTACTTTTGTGGGAGCTTTGATTTCTACTAGAATAGCGTATGGGCCAATTGTTATTAGGAGTATCAATAATAATAATATTAAAAATTATCTTACTCTTCATGTACATGGATTTGGAAGAAATAGTTGTTATTTGGAACATGTGCCCTGGTGCCTCTCTGTTTGGAGCACATTTTTAAACATCACTTTTGATTTAATTCTCCATTCTGGCAGTTCAAGAGGCCTTGTGTTGAATAACAATTTTAACAGCTTTGATGACTGCCAATTTTTTGAGTCCTCTGTAGTTTGAATTTTACTTATGTGAATAGTCTATATTTTAAAACACCTTATTCTAAATACACCCTGAATATTTAATGAAAATTGATTTGTTTTTGCATGATAGACCACAAGAATGACAAATGCATAAATTTAATTTTTGTAGTGAAGATTAAACATACTATTCTCTCAGTCTATGATTTTTGTAACCTTTTGGTTACATTTCTGCATGTGCCTGTTTGAGTTACTTTTATAAGAATTTTGTTGATTTGGACTGTGAAGTTTTTAGTTCACTGGTCAATTCTCTTTCCTTAACTCAGTTAAAAAGGATTGAATACTCTTCTGTATTCAGTTTGGATCCAAGGACTTCATGTATATTAATGTATTTCACTGTTACAATAATCCTGTGTGGGTAATCTACTAGTATTCTTCACTATTTTTAGATGTGAAAACTGAGGGAGAAATATATTGACTCTTCTAAGACTGCACAGGTAGTTTGAGGCAGAGCTGGAGTTGAAATCCAGATAGCACATGCATTTAACACATTATACCATTATGCACAATGGTTGGTTTTTACCTATAGGAGGTGGCCAAAATGTTCAAAACATGGTGGTGGAGTAGTACAGGGACAACAAACCTCCCCCTCAAAAGCAGTCTTTTTCTTAACATTTGTTGAACAGTATTATAAATGGCTCAGCATTAGAAGGAATCATAGCATGTGGAGCTCCAGATCCTACCACAGACCTTGCATTTATTGTTTAATACCAAAAATATTTATATTTTGTGTTGTGATATGAATTATGGTCATAAAATTTCTTTGAATGGTAGTTAGTTCATGATCTGTCATGAAGTTTATCCTACATTGTCAATTTCTTTGACTTCACTTCTTCACCAATTTCCATGGAATCTTATAAGTACTATAACCTATATTGACTGTAGCCAAAGTTTGATTTTGCTTTGTTTTTTTTCCTATTCAGATAATTTGTAGGGAATAATAAAGGCTATGACCAATATACAATAGTTTTAACACAAATATTAACAGGATCCTGTCTTGACCTAGAAAACTTGCCTTTACTTACTCATTTATATTTTTTAAAGATAGGGACTGTGATTCTAGTCAGGAACTGGCAAGGTTCTTTGGGTTTGTCCAATTTTAGAAGCAAAATACAGGTAAAAGGAACATACAAAAAAAGACTAAAAAATCATTTTATAAGATCTAGAAATAGACAGCACCTCAAATTTTACCTGTGCCCCATTCCCAAACAACACAATGTCCTATCTTTTATATAAATGAGTCAAAGATGTGAAACTACAAATTTAAACCATAGTTAACAAAAGATGGACATGAGGGATAGAGTTCATCATTTTTCAAGAAAATTTTGAGAGAGAGATGAAGAAAATGCATCAGACAAGGTTCCTTGCTTCATTCCCAGGAGGATAATCTGAAATTAGTCCAAAGAGGCACTTTTCCCAGAGGGTCATATAAATAATGTATGATCCAGTAATTCCTTTCCTTGGTATCTACCCCTAAAAATTGAAAAAAAAAAAAAAAAAAAAAAAAAAAAAAAAAAAAAAAAAAAAAAAAACACCAGCAATTCAAGTGCACTCATCTGTTCATTGCAGCACTATTTGCAATAGCTAAGCTATGGAAATAACCTAAGTGCCCAAAGACAGATGAGTGGATTAGGATATACATATGCATATATATGTATACACAATATGTATGTGTATATATAACTATATATATACACTATATATAGCTATATATGTAATATATATATACTATATATATCTACATATACATATACACAATTAGGATATACATATACATCTATATGCATGTATACACAATGGAATGCTACTCAGTTATAAAAAGAAAAAGATAAACCCTTGCCATTCAACAATGTGAATGGAACTGGAGGAGATTATGCTAAGTGAAATAAGTCTGGAGGGAAAAAACAAACAATGCATGGTGTGACTGATGTGTAGCATATAGAAAAAGAAATCAAAGGGTCAGCTGAAACCAAACACTAACCCTAGTAATATGATTGTAAAATTAAAGCAAGCAGAGGGAAAAAGCACAGTTGTGAGGGAGCACAGTAAACCTTGTGAGGACAAGGGGTACCTTGCTAGTGGCTTTAGAGGGGTAACATAG
The DNA here is from genome assembly GCA_004024945.1 of Uropsilus gracilis. Lineage (NCBI taxonomy): Eukaryota > Metazoa > Chordata > Mammalia > Eulipotyphla > Talpidae > Uropsilus > Uropsilus gracilis. Next base: position 179,658 of record PVHY01000357.1, on the reverse strand, counting down.
ACCAGAAGGGGGGGTGTTCCTGTACCTCTAAATCATATACAGTGTTGTAATAGAGTAATGTCTCAATATATTTTTCTTAAAAAATATAATTTCTTACTTTATAAAGATAAGCCAAAAGACTTTCATTATCATACTCTTACTTATAATTTGTATTCTTTCATTTCTCAGGATGTTATATTTTTATCTCCACTTTCCAGAAGATAAGGCAGGTCCAGAGTGATTTTTGGCTTGTCTGTTCACAATCAGTGACCAATCTGAGACCAGACTATGAGTCTTCTAGCCTCTGCAGTGTGTTCTCTTCCTCTATAATCTTTTCTGCTTCAAAGAATATTTTCATTGACATCAAATCTGTTTCTCAAAAAATCATAATTAAAGAAACAAAAGAGAAAAAAAGATCTGTGCCTTACCCCTTCCCACTTCCATAATTCCTAGTTTGATAATATAACAACTACAATTTGTTGCATGCTAATTACTAAACACTAAGTCAAGTATTTTGCATTAATGTCTTTTCTAAGAGGTTTTTTTTTGTGAAAACTTTAAATATTTATTGAGTAATTAAAATAGAACATTAAAAATACCCTCAAATGTTCCTATATTCCACCCCACTGCCAATGATTTTTTTAAAATTTATTTATTTATATATATTTCACATCATTTCAGTCTAAGAGGTTTGCAGTTACAGTAATTGAGACCTGCATTTACAGTGCATCACCGCCTTATGGAAAAAAGAAAGGAATGTTTAGAAAAAACTGGAAACTTAAGATTGTGTAGCAAGGAACTGATTCAATAAGTCTAGCCTCCATTCCATGCTTCCTCTACTATGAATTCTTCCTCTCTGATCAATAAACATTAGAGCCCTAACTTAGAAATCAGTGGTACCTTACGTAACTGATGGTAGTCCGAATAAGTTGATACTATGATTTTATAAACTATAGGTCCTAGAAAATCTCTTTCAGAAGTTTTGTCTCTGTTACCTTTCAAATCCTTCTGTCTTTTCTTACTGTTTTGTTCTTCCCTCTTGTAACACTCCTAGCTCTATTATATTATTGCTATCTTTTTTAGTATTTCTTCTTTTATGTGTACTCTCACTGTGCATTCCCTTACTTCCCACTTTAACTAAATCCTTATTGTTTTTCCCATTAATGAAAAATATGTAGCTAAATGTTTCTATTGCATATAGTAATTTCATAGGATTATAATAAATTTGGGTTCCCAATCAGAAGTATAAAAATACGGATAGTAAAATAAATTGATTTTTATCTCTTAATGTTTTTTCTTAAATGATTTTCAACATTGCTTTCAGAAAAGATTTATTCTACTATATGAATTTATTTTCTTAAAAGCAAAATGCCCTGCAAAACTCCGTGATTTCTTTGCCATGTTTTGCCATTGTTCTTTGCTATTAATGCCATTATTCTATTATTGATTTCCCTTAAAAAGAAAAGAATATTCTCCTTTATCCATTAATAGTTTATGTCAGACCTCAGTATCTTTTAAACCAAAGTTATTTAATACATACTAAGATGAAAGTCTGGTTTTTAATAGAAAAAAATGCATTACTCTTGTTTTACCTTATTTTTCTGTATTTTTTTTTATATTTTATGTGTGTTTTTCTAGTAAATATATCCCAGTGTTGGAAATGTTCTCTTACATCTTGGGCATTAATAGTACTGGTCACCCATCTCCCTTGAGGGGAGAGGTAGAAAAGCCTTTATTTTAGTAGAATTTGGAGATCATGTCAGAATCCAAGGTTTCATTACTATAGCAACAGAGAATAATGGAAAGACTAAATGTCATACACATTCAATGTTGCCATGGTGACAATCAGTTGCTTTATCAAATATGTTTACTATCCCATTCTGGTCAACTTTTAAAATATGCTCATCTATATGAATGATTAAAAAGGAAGAAGGAAGTTCAAAATAATTTAAGAAAGAACCCTTTCAAGAGATGAAAGCAATTTATTTTACTGTCCATTATTTAATAAGAAACCCACAGAGTCCACAAAAAGACTGTCAGGTATATAGAAATTCTCATTTCTGTTCAAATCAGTGTTCTTCCCATTTGCAGCCAGGGAAATTGAAGCATGGAGTTTAAGGCATGTCTGTATTGTCATTTCATGCTATTTCAAACTATTTTCCCTGAGCCTTTAAAAACAGGGAATTCCGCTACATGGAAAAGGAAAACTTCTCTTTTTAAAAGCAGTGCTTTTGAGGGCACACGCCTGCCAGACAACTGAGCTCTTGACAGATTCATTAAAGCAGTCAATAATTTATTCTAACCCTTTCATTATCTTCCTTTTCCTTTCAGCAACCTCCACCTCTTGCTAACAAAACATTCTTGTTATAGTAACTCACAAAGGCATTTTGTTATTAGTGACCTTGATTTCTGTCTTTTTCTTCCTCTTCCTGTAATTATTTTCACCAGACTAAAACTAGGGGAGACAAGGGTCATGGTCGTTTTCATTGTTGAAAATGCAGTTCCTAGCATGGTGCCTGGCTCATGGGAGGGTACGATAATTTTTTTTAAATATTAGTAATTTATTAGTTCTTAGGTAAGGGGATTGATGGGAAGTTACAATTCCATTTTTGTTTATTTTTACAGATTTAAAATAATAGTTTCTGGACTAAACAGCAAGAATATATGTAGGATCCTTTTGTCTCTGGATTGTAAAAATATCAGTAATTCTTCCACAATATCCAGTCCCTTTCATAAAATTATTTTCAGTTGTTTAAAATTTACTTCAATTGGGCATTTTAAGAGCTTATCTAAACTACCCAGTCTTAGTTCAAGCAATAGAAACATTCCTAGGTATCAATAATGAACAAAGGAGAAATAGAGAATTTAAACAAACCAGTCACAAGCGGCAAAATTGTAGCAGTAGTTAGGTATATTTTTATAATAGACAGAATTAGTTCCCTCAAAGATGTTCACATCATGATTATAGGACATATGACTGTGTTACCTTATATGGCTTAATAATGGACTTTCTGCATGTTGAAAGCTTGGTGCTGAGGGAATAAGGGCACCAGGGCCAGCAAGAAGCAAGTTTATTAGTACTATACTGCTTCAGCAGATTCACCTCCCAAGGCTGAGCATCCCTTCTAAGAAGTTAATTATTTTTATACCCTTTCCATATTCTGTTCTCCTGGGTGGGCTATCACTGGTGGTAGTACATGGCCAGATTTGATGGAAGATAGACTAGGGAAGATTGAAGAAGAAACTGGCTGAACATCAGTAAACTGAGTCAGTCAGTCATGGGTTGTTTATCTAGACCCCTTAGTTAGCCAGATTATTAAAATGATTAGAAAACTCAATTCCAAGAAACCAGAGTTGCAAGCAGTAGACTTAGAATTAAAAAAGGAACAATAACAACAACAAAAAATCCAAAACCCAGTAGAAGACAAAAAATAATAAAAATTAAAGCTGAAATAAATGATCTAGAAATCAAAAGACTATCCAGAAGATCAACAAAACCAAGAGCTGGTTCTTTGAAAAAGTAAATTAAATAAGATCAATAGACCCTTTGCAAATCTCACAAAGAAAAGAAGAGTGAACACTCAAATAAGTAGAATGACAAATGAAAGAGGAGAAATTACAGTTGACACAGTAGAAATCCAAAGGATACTATGAAAATCTATATGCAAACAAATACAACAACATGGACTAGATGGACAGATTCTTAATACAGCTACCCAAAATTGAACAAAGAAGAAATAGTGAATTTAAACAAACCAGTCACAAGCAGCAAAATTGTAGCAGTCATCAAACTCTCCCTAAAAATAAAAGCCCAGGACCAGATGACATCATAAATGAATTCTACCATACATTCAAAGATGAAATAATGCCTGTGTTACTAAAACTTTTACAAAAAATTGAGAAAGAAGGAAAACTGACACATTCTACAAAGCAAACATCACACTCATACCAAAATCAAATACAGACAGCACTAAGAAAGAAAACTATAGACCAATTCCCCTAATGAACACGGATGCAAAAATTTTAAACAAAATCCTGGCAAATCAAATACATCATTGCATAAAAAGCATAATTCACCATGACCAAGTGGGATTTATCCCAGGGGCACAGGGATGGTTCAACATCTGAAAGACAATTAACATAGTCCACCACATCAACAAGGAGAAAACCAAAAAACCATATGATTATACAGATAGATTCAGAGGAAGCATTCAATAAACTCTAACACACATTCATGATAAAAGCTCTTGAAAAATTGGGGATAAAATGAACATACGTCAGCATAATAAAAGCCATCTATGACAAAACTACAATGAACATCATCTTAAATGGGGAAAAACTGAAATCATTTCAATTAAGATCCGGAACGAGGCAAGAATGCCCACTCTCTCCACTATTTTTTAACATATTCTGGAAGTTCTACCTGGGGCAATAAGGCAAGAGAAAGACATAAAAGGGATACAAATAGGAAAAGAGAAACTGAAGCTATCATTATATGCAGATTATATGATTCTTTATTTTTTAGGTCTGATAGCATTTGTTTTGTGTATTTTTGTCCTACTATATTGGGTAGGTATATATTGACAATTGTTAAATCCTCTAGTTGTATTGCTTCCTTATCATTATGTAGTTTATCTATTGTTATCTTTTCTGGTTAGATGTCTTTATTTATTTTTTTTTTTGGTCTAAGTTTAAGCTTTCTTGCCTTTTAAATTTCTATTGGCTTGGGGTGCCAATTTCTACCCCTTGATTATAAGTTTCTTTGTAGTTTATGTGACACTCCTATGAGCAGCATATGCCTGTTGATTGGTGATTCAGTCTATGTGCAGTAATTGTTATTATTGAGGCATGAAGATTACTATGGTCATTTTACACTTCTATTGATTCCTTACTCAAATTTTTTGGTGAATTATCTTCTACTTGATTTAGACAGGAGAATGCTGGTCAACATTATTTGTTGCGGAGGTCTAGTGTTGGCAGACTCTGCCAGCTATGGGACTCTTGGTGTAGTGTTTCTCTGGTTAACTGTTAGATGTTCCTCTTAGGAATGACAAAGAGAACCTCTTCTATCGCTTCTCGGCCTTTTGGCTAAGATCACGTGTAGTACAAAGAGAACCTCTTCTGTAGCTGGCTTAATTATGTCTTGAAAGCATTTTCAGAGATTTTATAGCTTACCCTGTATAACTTACCCTGTATTTTAGAGATTTCATAGCTTACCATATATGTCATTCTTTTATAATAAGCAAATCTCTAAATGAAGACATTTTAATTCACCTTTAACTTCTCATTTAAAATTATTTACTAGTTCCCTTCCTAATTGGAAACAGTAACATCAAATGAAAATGAGCAGAGGTATAATGAGTTATCTTAAGAAATGAAGTAACAATAAAACCAGAGGATATAACTTTGGCACTTTGAGATTGATGAAAAGTTGTGCACAAATGTAGGAGAAACACAAGCGATACTTTGTAGTTAATTGTGAAAATGACAGTACTGCTTTATTGTAGAAGTGCATCACCTACTATTCTCAATGTTAGTCATTTTATTATACAGCTTTCATTCATGCATATGGACTTTGGACATTGTTTTAAATTATGCCATAAAGAAAACTGAATGATTTTTATTTTCTTATTCAGAAAGCAAAATGGTTTTGCAGCATCACTGATTAAAATAACTTATTTCCATGCACTTTTCAAAAGTATGAGGTACCACCTTTACTTGAAGCAAGATTACCTAAGGTCATTTGATTTGACATAAATTAATCTACAGGGAGTTTCTCCCAGTTAACAAAGGACCCTTCTCAACATTCTAACATGACTGTATTCCTCCCTTATAAATCTAATCAGTCTTTTTGATTTTTCCTGCTTTAGTGTTTTTTTCAAAACTGTTCCATTGCTTTTCTACTGTGTTCTGGGTCTCAATATCTTTAGCCTATTGGGAGGAATGGTCTCCCAAATAACCCCTTTGTTCTATTTCATCTTGTTCATTGCTGTTACAAGTCTCCTCTTGAAGCATGCATCATCTCTTGTCACTTTCTTCCTCATGAACCTGTGTATCTCTTCCTGCTTCTTATTAAACATTTCCATTTCAACTTTCCATTTACAGCTTCTAAGTTTTTACAAGATTATTTTTATCACTATTTTTTTAAACTTCTATTTATAGTGTCTATCTGGGAATTTATACCTGTGAGAATTTCTGTTTTTTTATGTCATTTGTAAAGTGCATAAGAGGGGTTGGAGAAAGTGGGGGATCTGTATATTTTTATGTTGTACTACATTCTAATGAATGAGGGCGTTTATATGTCTTTGGCATGAATGTATCTTGGATGATCATTGGAAGTGATGAGAAGAGCAGGCAGAAGAGCAGAGTCTGCCTGACAATAAGGAAAAGAAGAAAAAAAGGTACAATTCAGGGACATTACAGGAAGAAGTGCTTAAGTGAGAAATGGGGAAGGAGCAGCAAGGAGAGTTGGCAGACTGTTAGGTAGTAAACTGGAACTAATACTAGACAGATGTGATAAGTTCACAGCAATACTGAATTTGTAGTAAAGTCTTTGTAAACAGTGGATTTGGGTCATCTCTCTAAGCATACTTTTATCAGCTCCATAAAAGAAGTACAAGGTACTCCACAGTCCATTGTTGAGCTAGAACAGACAAATACATTTTACTTTTTGAAATACAAATTCAAATCACATGAATTTATTAATTTTTCATTCCTATGACTCACTTTGTTGTGGTGAAAACATCACCGGATGTAGATTAAGAGAAATCTGAATTAGTGGAAGATCATAGATTCTGAAGATGGTCACAGCAAGATATCCCACCTCCCTTCCTTGGGTGTGGTTTCATCTTCCCTTTTCTTCATTGAATCCAAGAAGGTGGTGACTACCTACACAATACAACAACAACATTAAAAACAAAGCAAAACAAACAAAACTCCTGATAATAGCAACAAAAGTTAAATCAGCAGAAGTGATGCTATGCCAGTCTTAAGCACAACCTATAAGTTATTTGACAGTTTCCACCTCTACTTCTTGAAAACAACCACCACATAAGAGGCACTGACACCTGAATGGCCAAGAGTTCAAGAAGTCTGCCCATCATGGCAAGGCTCCTGAGGATAAAATTGTGATTGGAGATAGAATGATACCAGGAAACATTAAGGAAACCCACGTATGGGAGAAGCTATCTTGGAAGTAGAATCCTCTAGCTGATCCTTCCTCCTTGAAAGTTGAAGCTCCAGCTGATGCTTCATGGATCATAAACAGACCACAGTGTCAAATGCTTCTGGAATTCTTCATCCATAAAATAAGGTGAGAGGAGATACCATGGTGATTCTTCAGCATTAAACAACAAGGTGTTTTGTTACATGGTGATGAATTCTCAAAAGAGGACTCTTGTTCCATTTCTGTTATGGGCTATCGAAGTGATTGAAGAAGTTTTTCATCTACCTCTACAAGATATGGACAACTACCTGTCCTTGCCAGTCTACCTTGTGCAGTTGCTGTGAACTCATACGAATGAAATAGGTAAAAGTGTAATTGAAGCAAGATATACTTACTGCTCTTAGGAAGACATCTGTGTCCATAATCATGACTTGTGTGTGTCCATGTATGTCCATTTTCATTACCTCATGACAGTTATTTCCAATTATAAATTCAATACTTGAGATTATATCCCTGTAGTCCTATACAGCCTTTGTTATAGTAATTTTAATTTAGGTGGAATGCCTTTTATTAAACACAGAAATGAACTTATTATGTTATTGTTAATAACAATCTTTTAGGCAATTACTAGCAGTTTTACTTCCATATATATTACATGTTACTCCAATATGATTAGAAAGCATCCTTGCAGTTTTAAAATTATCAAAGTGATTTTCAATCATTTGAATAAATCACGAAGCCTTAAAGGAATTCGGTGGCTCATTGTTTCTTGACTAAGGTAATTTGAAAGAGAAAATAAAAATCAACTGTGCTTTTCTAAATAATAGAAAAGCAAAGGAAGAAATAAAAAAAGCAGTAAAATCATATTGGCTGTTTTTATTTCAACAGAACAAGCATATTTTTAATTCCAATCAGCTGAGAGATTCAATCTACAGAACTGGTTGATGTACTTCAATCATTCTCAAAGGTGGATAATTTCTAGTTACTGAAGCAAGGGGTCAGTTTTCAGTAATTTCCATGGATGGTAATCTTATGATGTTGAACAAAGACTAACTGTCTTCTAGTACTGAAATAGAAAATGTTGACCAAATAGTTTCAAGTCTACTACTTGAATGAGATTTCAAGAAAATCTAGATTCTATCCTGAGTTCACTTTCTTATTGATGTGTGCCTTTGCACGAGGAATGCTGTATCTAAGTTTACTCATCTCTGAACTCAGAAAATGGAGATCATGATATCTCTGTGATTGGAAATATTGTGATTAATAAGAAATGCATGAATAGCACCTATCTGTCTAATAGCACCTATGCTTTATGTCTTCAAGCTTTAATTGGAACCTGTTGCTCCAATAACCTGTCTCAAAGACAGGATTATCCATTTTGCTGCCTGTGTCACTATAATCAGCTTGTCACTTGTAAACCCTGTTATTTGCCTTACTGCCACTGCAGGGTCAGAGGTAGACCCTGTCTCCACTAAAGACTTCTTAAACCATAACATCATGTTTTGACTTTTTTTTACAGCCCCCTCTTGTCAATAGTCTTACTGAGTTTGGACAGCAGGAACCTCAATGTGACCCCAATTCCCTTCACAGCTGCTCAGTCAGTGTGCCAACAGGGCTCCCAGAAGTTAGGGTCTCTATTATTGCTTCACTCTCTTCCACTTAGGAAGTAAACAGCACTCTTCCTTAAGTTTCTTGGGTTCTAGGGCCCCACAGTTCCAAGACTGCAGACACCTACAAATAGCCCTTTTGCTGACCTATCCTTCCTTATGTTTGACTTGTTGGGAAGTGCAAATTGTCTCCTGAAGTGATAAGGTCATCAAATCTAAGGATTCCAGGTTGCCCAGAGATAATGTTATATGTGGTAGTTTGTCTTTTGGCATGTAGTCTTCCATGGCAATTTCATTACCTCCTGTATCAAGTCAAAGTCAGATCTGCAAGCAAGGCTTAAAGTATCATATGGTGGTATAATTCAGCTTAGGTAGATGTTTCTTCTTTTATTTGCATTCTAATATAGCTAATGGAATGAGGACTAGAAAAAAAAAGGAGGGGGGAGTGGAGAGAAACAAGTGCCCTGAATTTCATTCAACTTAAGTAAAGACGTTTCAGCAAGTAAGCCACACATATTTGCCTCTTTAAAAAATTACAACAATACAGTAATCAATCAAAAAGCCATTAAGCAGTGCCACAGAGCCACAAATCTATATGGTCTTTAGTGAATGCATCTGTCATCAAGGGATGAAGTGAGCAGAGGAAAGGCTAAATGAGTTCTTGGTCTTAAGTAGACTTAACCTTAAAAAAATGTTATATTCAGCCTTTACTACCTGATGATCAAAGGTGTACTTTGTTACTAAAAGCAGAGCAAAACACTCAATGCTGTTTCTGAAAGTGCAGGAATACTGTCATGAAATGTTTACTAATCATCCACAGAACAAACTGTATTCCTTTAGGGGCCTTGTGGCCACTGTGATTGACGTTTTTGCCCCTAGAAAGCTGAGCACACTGCATTCTCACGATGATGAGAAGACATTCCCATTATGCCTTTCTTTTCAGAGGAATAAACCAAGTTGTAAAGATGCTAAATAAATTACTGATAGGGCCCTCCGGCTTCCTACATCAAATTCTTAATGAGGAGGATTTTAATACCGACAGTAGGATGACTGTGCAAATTGAAAGAAAATTCACGTCACAAAAGTGATTTTTAAATCTCTCAGATATTCATAAATAGAGAGTTAAAGGTAGAAGATGAACATACTAGTTAAGAAAACTACACTTTGAAAATACAACTTCTGTTATACGTATTTTCCCAAGTACCCACTTGAAGTCATTATGAATTAATATATTAGCAAGAATTGGCTTGTGTAGCTGATTTCTTTGGAAATGGGGAAAAGATTTTTTAAATGATGGAAGGCTAGCAGAGAAGGAAAAAGAGTTATGAGCTTTTCTTGGCATTTTGGCCTGTAACTGTCTTTAAGCAAAATGTGATTTACATTCAGAAGATAATGTCACCTCCTAGAATTGTTAATATAAGTTATTATACTGCTCTTGGATGTATTTACACTGTTTTGGCATTGATTCTGACAATGGTATTGCTCAGACATCTAGATTTCTGAAACCTCATTTAATCAACAAATATTTATTACTAGGAACCTATGCTGTACCTGGTTCTTGCGGTGTATCAGTGATACTCTATTTATCACATCTGCAGGATCAAGGAGAGTTCTTACATGGTCATTCTACATAACATAGAATTCTTCATGACTGATCATTCTCATTTTGTATTTTCAGATATCAATTAAGTTGACCTTCGCACATCTCTTTGAGTCTGTGCTATTTTGGTGAGGATGTGTGTTCAAGTACAGGTGAGGAATGGCAATCTTGCTGTTCACCAGGTGAAAAGCTATTGAAGCTCTCTGCATGACAGCTCAGAGTCCACCAGCATGGCACATAGGACTGCATAGGAATAGCAGGATGGGAAATTACTGATGTGAAAGTAACTTTGAATTTTGCTCATTTACTTTTCTACATGTCCTCTGGATTGTGGTTTGTGAAAAGAAAGTCTTCAACAGGTCCAAAATTCCCTATAAACTCCCAAGAACTTGCTTACACATTTAGAGGTCAGAGGTAGGTCAGAGGTAGACTGACCCCTCTATCCATATGTGTGCAGAAGATTCAGACTTCATTCTCCAACTGACATTAGAGGAGCTTGTTGGTTATGGGTCTAAAAGCAAAAGGGATTTCTCATCTTGGCAGGGCAGATGTGGAAGCCAAGAAGTGAGAGAACAGAATGCCAAAAGAGGCCAAATTGGAAGTGTTGGTACATTAAGTGAGCTTAAACCACATCTGCGTAGAGATGCACTAAAGCAGCAGATGCTCCTTGAATTGAAAGAGGACACACACCTGCCTTTTTTGCTGTTGTGCCTTGAGGCCTAGTATAGTGATGACACACACCAGAAGCTCAAGACATTGTCCCTGAATGAACAAATTGACAAATGAGAAACTCATAGGGTACCTGAAAGGGAATGGTGAGGATCAGGTTTAGGATGACTAAACTTTGTCTTAAGTAATATTGTATTTTGTCTCTTGATTTCATCTGCTAAGATAGAACTGGTCACTTCAGATTTAAAAGTTTCTTTCTGTTGAATCAGAGTGTGGTAGCCTTTTGGAGAATCAGGGATGACTTTTTAGAAAATCAAACTGAAAAAAAAAAAGAGAAGACAGAGACATTTATTGATGTCTTGCCAATCCCAAGCCATGTGTCCAATGCATTATGTATACTCTTTCATTTAATTCTTACAACATTTTGTGGGAGGTACAACTATTAACCCAATTTTACTGATAAACTGGAGCACAGAATGTGCAAATAACTAGAAACCATGCTCTGTGGTGGAACCAAGACTCAAACCTAGGCCTTTGACTTCAGAGCTGAGTTCTCAACCTCTACCCCAGTACATTCCCCAGCTTGCTCACCAACAATTGTTTGTGATACTTGTTAAAAATATGAGTTCCTAGGACTCAAATGTAGACCTTACTAAATCAGAATCTTCAAGAGTAAATCATGGATTTGGTAATTTTGTTTTTTGATTAAAAATTTTTGTACAGCCTAGTTACTCGGTTTGTTATAGATTTGATATTTTTAACAGTCACCCTGGATGATGGATTTTTTGAAGCAAATTTGAGGACTATGGCCTGACACCATTCTCCTGCTACACATCCCATTACAAACATTTATGGTGAGAGCTTCACTCCTTCATTAATAGAAGTTTAGATAATTTATTTCTAAACTATTAATTTTTTTTGTTGAAAGTTCTTAGAAGCAAGGATGCATTTGTGTTTGCTAGAGAAATACGAATTGCACACAAATGGAAGAATACCAAGGCCATATTTCACTTCTTCAGGAATAGATACAAGGTGAATACTATTTGTCAAGGAAACAAACAAAAAAAATACTGATTTGTTAAAAGATTATTTAAAAGAGAGCTATAAATAGTTTCAATTCCAATTAATGTTTTATAACATAAAAGGGTGGTTAATCTCTAAAAGGAAAACATTAAAGCTAATTGGATTTTGAAATTTGAAAAGCCCACTGGGAAAGATTTTTCTTGATTAAAAAATTAAACTCATTTTACAGCATCCACTTTGGTCAGGGTTAGGGAAGGGTAATTAACTTCCCATGGAAGATTCACTAATTGCCACTAGAGCCAAATTAGGTTAAACAAGTCTTGAACTTGGAAGAAACACAACAATAATTATCAGGTGCAGTGGAATTTAACACTATAAGTACGAGGACAATTTGTTTTTCTATGTGTAAGTTCTATTTTTAGATGGTTCACACAGATTTTTTAGCTTTGTCATGAATATGATTGTTAGCTATCTTATGTGTAAGCTTATATTAAGCTTTCATGGAAGTCTTTAAATTACAAAATTTGATAATGCATAGAAGCTTTACCCTGGATATATGGGCTCTATAAAAACATTTTAAAATACAATTTATAGTTTTAGTTAATTGTCTTTAGATAAATATAGTACAGCATTGTATAAAAGTTCAATAGTTTGTAGTTTCAAAACATCAAAACATTTTGTAATCATATCAAAATTTTCTATTCAGTGACCAGAGCCTTGCTTTTTAGGTATTATTTTCTCTTTCTAAAGAAGTATTGCTTGTTTAGAATTATTATTTTCTCTGGAATAATATTATATATAATTATATATGCTATGAATAGAAATTAATTGAACTATACATACTGGCTAAATTGCTACATATAGTTTTTAGTTATATATAAATATATATAATATGTGTTATATATAATATATGTGAATATATGTTACATATAAATAATAAGTCACTCCTAGTAATTGGAAAAGGGGCAAACCTACAGTTTAAATGCTCTTTGCAATTTATTTTCTGAAAGTATGGGGATTAAATTTTGTCACTGAGGGAATTCTTCTATTGTGTGAGGTGGGGAAAGGCAAATTCAGGCAGATTCAGAATTTAGGGAAAGAACTTTCAATGTCCAGGTATCAGACTGAGATGGTTATCCATTTTGTTTAATGGCTTTAGAAGAAAAACCTCACTGGGGATCTAATAGTGTTAAAATTCTGACTGATATCTCTGAAGAGCATCCTAAAGAATCAGATAGCAGGCAACTTCCTGTGGTACCCTTACATTTTTAATAAACTTTGTAAAAGGCTAGTCTATAGGAGCACTAAAACAAAGTGAACTAGTTGATGCTTGGGGAAAAGTAACTGCAGGAAACTGAATACATATGGAAAGCTGGAGGTAATAAGGGAAGAAGTTGGAACAGCGAGCTTAGGAGAGCCTCAGAAAAGGTAATTTCTGTCATGCAGTCATGTGGAACAGAGAGAGAGTGGATTTCTCAAAGGTTCAGTTTCCAAGAAAGAACTCCATTTCACTTGGGCAACAGTTGAGGAGAGAGCCAAAGTCATTTAGTGACAGCTTATTACATGGGAAAACCAGACACATGATAGAAATAGGCCTGTCCAATAGAGGAAAAATTAGAACTGAAATCAAGAGAGTCATGTGTCTAATGTTAACAAAAAGTCTTTTAGTGGTATGTTAGTCTTTCAGATTTTAGACCCCTTGACTTGCCCTACCCCATGATCAGTCAGTGCGTAAGGTAGGAAGGTTTATATCCCAGCAACTGGCTAGTCCTTGCATGCCAGGTGAGGCATGGTCAGTGAGGCAGAATCAGTCAGTGACCAGTGCCTGATCCTGTATCCTAGCTTCTGCTGTTGCTATTTGTGGCTCAAGGACATATGGTCTGTTCTTTCTTGACCCAGTCAGGGCCCTGTAGTCTCTCCCTACTTCTTACTCATCAAAGTCTGGCAAGTATTCCCTGCCTTTCAGACCAGGATGTTAAGCTTGAAAACTACTGCAGGACAGGGCATTATAGCTACAGAGTCCCCTATCCCCTATGACCATCCTTCTCCCAATCTCTCCTCTCCCACCTCTACTAATGCTCATGCACACAAGTGTATGTGCATGTGCGTGCATGTACACACACAACCTCTAGCACCACCACAGACTCAGTACTTTGAGACCCAACAGAGTCATTCAGAGCTTGTGCAGAAAGTAGTGGCAAGAAAACAAAAGCCTTAGCAACCACTTTTATTATTGCTTACAACAAATAAATACAGACAAAATATATATTCTTTTTTGAGACACATTTTAATAAACATTTATTTTACAGAATTGAAATATTTTACTATAATGCCAATGTGATTAATATGGACTTACAGAAATGCTGATTTCATTTCTTAGAGCATATGGCAAAAGTCTATATCCCACTAACAGGGAAATGAAATAAATCACTTGTGTATGCAACTAAGTAGCTTTCAGCACCATCTCTCCAAATGGGGAAAGGTCACTAAAGCTAGTATGCTTTTGTAGGAGAGATGGAATTACATGTCTACCAATGCCACTTGAAGTCATTGTTACCCATTATTACCTGAGAATGGAAACACAAAATTAGATATTAAAATTCAAATTCACTGAGAAGATAATGCCTAAACGCTGAAAAATTACTTGGATAAATGACTTTGAATTTATAATTCTGTTTTCAAGAACCAACTATACATATATACAGTATACAATCGACTGTACATAATTTCCAAATGTGTGCAATACACTGTATATTGCAATTTCACTTTCCAAAAATGTTTTATGATTAACTTAATATTTCTAAAGATCAACAGTATCTGATGTATGAGCTACTTAACCCAGTTTTTTTTTCTCCCAGAGACTCTGAAAATGAGAAAAATATCAAATATTATTAAAAGAATCTCAATACCTAAAATTAAATACAACACAGGAGCATTCTAAAAAATATAATTCTGTTTTAAATCAAAATAATTTCTTTTGCACATGAAACTAAATTGGAAAATGTGCAATTCTATCAGATCATTTATCAATAGTGTAAAGACAATAAAATATTTTACTTGACATAAGTCTCAATAGAATATCACTTTATTGGTCACCTTATTATATGCAGACATTTTGCTAACAACTAGATACAGAAATGAAGACACGTTCTTATTCTTAAGGGCTCCCAATTAAATAAGAGAGATGTGTAAAGAAATATTTATAGCACAAGATGATATTCAGAGAACTATACTCTGAGTTATTGCAGTGACCTTGCTACCCTGGGAATCAAGAGTATATATTTGTTGAGCTGGTTAGCAGTTATGGCTGGGAATTCATCAAAGTGAATGAAATGAATAAAGCTACCTTTCCCACAGTTATTTAACAATGACAATGTTTTGTGGTGAAACCATTCACTATCCAGCTACAGGAACACCACATATCAATCTCCACACTTAAATTATTACCAAAGACTGGACTGTATTGACCAGTGAGTATACTGTCTTTTCATTAATCACCAGTGATATGACTGCTTTGGTTCCATGTATACTTTGGAGAGGGTTGTTTTTATATATGTTTTTAAAATTCTGATACTGTATTCCGTGATAAATGATAGAAAAGCACTTGCATTTGACTTTAGAATTCCTCTCCCAGAAAATGTGTTTGTGAATATATTGATGAGGGTAGGAAGAAAGAGACACAGCAAAGTTCTAGATCAAATTGGGTTTGGAAGTGCCACAGAACTGGTTAAGGGAATGAAGTGTCTGAATAATTAAGAGATTCTTTGATGGTCCTCAGTCTGAACCCATCAAAAGGCAACAATGTTCAGATTAATTTTGAGGCAACTGTACAAAGAGAAGGCATGTGACCTGATAGTTTTGTGTGACAGATTTTAAAGTGCTAGTCATTTGAATAAGATGGAAAAGGAGACCTGGATTTTAGAGTAGCTACTATTTCAAATGCGTGTGAAGACAGCAACAGATGATCAAGGGCTGGAGATTATACAGGGAGACAGAGCTGCTTTTAGTATTAGGAAGAACTCTGTAATGGAACTGTTGAAAAATGGAGGTAGTGAGCCCTTTAGCCCTGAGTACATCGAATTTGAAATAGAAAAACAAAACAAAACAAAACAAAACTCTCTGTCAAGGATGTTTTAGAATTCAGAGGGGACATCTATACCAGGTCAGAAGCTATAATAGATTCTGAGGTTATTTTCAAGTTTAATTATTAGTCTATGATTTAGAAAAGTTATCTTTTGATAAAGAAGCAATAATACCATCCTGTGACCTAAATTCTCTATTTAGGTATTACTTTTTATTAAGTAACATTATGACATCAACTGTACATTATAAATTCATTTTAAGTTACAAAGATTCCTTCCAAATCACATATTTAGCCAAAACCACTATATTGCACTAAATTGTGTCTGCAGCAAAATAACAAGTCAGAAGAAAATTTTAGGTGCCATTCTTTTAATTTCCAGTCAATATAAAACAAATGTGCCCCTCACAATAAATGTCAGTACTATTAGATTTTTCCCTAAATGATTAAAAAAATTCTTTTCAATAAAAATGCTCTTAAAACTGTCATTTTAAGATCCTATTCCTAGTAAGTCTTGACTGTGCATTGAAGTTGTTACTCAGCATGCCCAAAATGCTAAATAAAGTGGAAGAGAAAACAATTATTCATATGTCAGAATATGAAGAGCAAATGTATGAAGAAAATATACAGATCTTTGGTCATGCACTCCTGTAAAGGAATTTATTGGGCTATTCATGTGCCACACATCACAGTTTCTAATAACTCATCTAATTATAAAATATGGCTTTGTAAAATTGTTTATGTTGAACAGAAATCTGACTCCATGTAAGTTCAAGTCTTTGTTTAGATCTCCCACAATATCTAAATACAAGCTGCCTGCGAGCAGATATTTTTGAGATTTACACATTTAATTCTAAAAGCTTTCGAACACTAGATTCAATTAAAGTGAGAATGATGAACTAGAAGTAACACTGGGTATTCAACTATCTTTTTAATCATTATATTTATTGCTTCCAAAACTTAAAATGTAAAGTAAAAATTCCTTTTTCACTTCTCATTTTCAGTCTTACAGCTTGAGTTAGACATGCTGAATGCATATTCAATTATGTTTCTTGATTTGTGAGAAAAATAGAATATGTTGCAGCAAGTGGTGCTCTCAAACAATATTCTAGCTTTCAAGGGTGGCATACAGTAAAGCCTGCTTTACTGTATAAAGAAGTTCTTCCCTCGTAGTACCAGAGTTGAGTGACATGAGGGTATAGCTAATTTTAATTAGGCAAATATTATTCAGACTACTTAATTTCACAGACCAACAGTGAATAAAAGGTGCCCCACCTTTTAAATCAAGTTTAAACATCTCTCAAGGATTATCTATTTTGAATTGATCTAATACAAATGTTGAATTTAATTTTTTATATTTAATAATGCCATATATCTACTTTCACTTTTAAAAGACATAACAGTATTAGTGTGTGTGTGTGTGTGTGTATTGTGTGTGTGTGTGTGTGTGTGTGTGTGTGAGATCTAAGTGCCATATGTAGTGGAGCATGACAAACAAGGATTTAGAAGTGTTAAACACAATTTATCCAGAAGAATGATTGCAATTGAGATAAACATCACAATCATTTTGTCTCTTATACTGTAGCACTGGATGAAGGATGATAATGGAAAGAATGAAAGATGAAAGGAAAAGATGACTTTAAAGAAAAAAAAAGATTAAGGGACAAAGTCATGGATGAAGGGATGTTATATCCTTTTACCTAACCTTTCAGTCAAGAAACACAGCTCCTTATGGGAGTTCTGGGAATAGACTTGAGACTGGCAAGTCAAAGATCCAGAGGGTAAGCCCAGTGATATAATGGTCCTTGGACAATGATCACAGTGATTGGTAAGGTCAGAAAAATATAATCAGTCACTGACTATGTGCTTGTGATTGAAGTCATTGAGATCTCTGAACACAACTGTTTTTTATAAAGCAACTTAGAGCAAATGAAAAACACTACTTTGACATGATGCAAAATGAGAACAAGATCAGTTATTAATGGAACTGAGTGCAACACCAGCACTAGTTGCTATGGTAACAAGGAAAAAAAGAGTAAGTAGTGTTTGGTGTTTAATGATTAGACTGTACTTTTCTCACAGCTATGATTAAGAGCACTCAGAAGTAGATGTGAAGGAATGGTAATAAGTAAAAATATTAACAAGTAATTTGCAGCAATTGTAGGGTGAAGACAGGAAACCCTGTGAATTAGAAAGTTTACTAGATAAACTACAGAGGGTGCCATGTGTGCCTTGAAAACAAGGCTATTCCTAGAAATATTACCATAAATCAATGGCCATGAGTATTGGAAATCAAGATGATACAATTATGGAACAAAACCAGGAAGGGATACTATTTTGCTTTAGCTTCTTCTGTCAGAAAGAGATTAACAATTCCTAGAGTCAGTGATTAAAACGGTATTCACTTTAAGGATACTTATGCTTAAACAATTCCGTAAATCCACATATAAAATGGTCATCCATTCTATTAAGGTCTTTCTCAGATAACTTGTTTTCAGAGTTATACATACCCATACACAGAGGAAAGGGAAAAATCATCTAAGGTTGGTGAGGAAGGCCACTAATTCTAAGCAGTTTGTCATCTGATCAGGGTAAGTACTTGATTTGGAACTTGCATGATAATGTAATCTACCATTCTGTTGCATTTTGGAAAATGTTTGAAATTTATGATTGCATAAATCTATATGCCAAAGTTAAAGGTCTTTCAGATAGGTGTATTTCCAGGTAAGAACATACTTCTAGAGAATTATATACAATAGATTACCGTTTACAATAGATACTGTTTGCAATAGATTCCCATATGTGGAAAACCACATTTCACTCCAGAGAAATTCAATATATGAATTACTTGAGATGTAAATCTGTGGTCTTAAAATCCATGTTGCTTATATCTTTAAAACTGATTAAAAATACCTTCTTGCAAGGCAGAATGATCTTAGCTGAGCACAATAATGATTAATATACTATCAATTTGGATGAAAGGTGATTAAACACCCAATAGCTGTAGGGTGCAAACCACTATCAATACCAAAAGCCCAGTCACCTTTTTACATTTAGATAACAATTCGCTATAGTTTACTAATATAGTAAACTATATGGTTTACTATATATAGAAGAACTAGCATGGTTCTTCATAACTGGTATATAGCATTACAGAAAATTGAGAGTACTAATTTAAACCCCCTACATTTCTTACTGCAATTCAAATTTGAACACTTAAAAGCTTGAGAAATGTAAAAATAATGACCCACCTGTTAAGGGTCAGCTTTTTTTTTGAGGGGGGCAACTTTCTATACATCAATTACATTGGAAGCAGGTTAATGACAGAAGGGTATGTTATAACTCTTACTCCAGAATATAAGAATTTCACTCAACAAGTTACATGTTAAGATAAAAGTCAGATGTAAGTTAGTGATATCCAGAGTATTAATTTACTGAACTTGAGCCAGAAAACATGAAGAGAAATATGACACTTCTAGATTTTGACAGGATTGGGCACGTTTGGGGTGATATGGCTGTAGACAACATTTCTAGAGTTTGAAACACACCAACACTGAGAACTAGTAGAACCAACATTTCAGTAATTGCCAATGGCATTATGGCATTGTAATTTGGTGTCTTATGCTCTTGATGAAGAACAAAATCTGGGAAATATATCACAGTGTACAAAATTTATCAAATAAATGGTGAAGAAAGGATTTAGATTTAGAAGAAGCTAGTAATGACCAGAAAGAATACAGTAACTCTTACTGTATTATTCTGTTGTAACAAGGAAGAATTTTTTTTTTTTTTTTTTTTTTGAGACGAGGTCTCGCTATTTTTGCCCATGGAACTGCAGGCTCCCACTGCTCGGGGTACCACAGACTCAAGCAATCCCCAGCCTCAGCTTCCCAGATAGCTGGGATTACAGGCACACACCACCACACCCAGCTATTTTTTTGGAACTAGGTCTCGCTATGGGCCCCATGTGGGACTCGAACCATGATCCCTAGCCCCAGCCACTTCATAGGCTGAAGCTTACAGGCACGAGCCACCGTTTTTTCACCTCATATAATAGGATAATATAATTTTTACTAAATTTCTCCCATCTCAATAGTACAAATATGTTAACTTTGCTATGTTTTTAGTAGTTTCTCATGGATAAAGTACTTTAAAAATCAAAACATCAAAACCTGTAAGTTTTGCAAACTTGGGGAAAATACTAAGTATCCTGAATTCTCCAAAATATGCGATATAATTTTCTTTAAAATGTACCTTGTATTTTAAGTTTCTGGGAACTCCTAATTCATATGTGAGGTACACTACAGTCACAGTAATTCTCTAGCAGAAGGATATTTTATTTTATCAAGGTGAAAAGACCTTTTTACCAATTATGGTTAACAAATTTACTATACGTTTCTAAGACTGGAGCAGTTTCAAAATGGGTAAGCACACCCAACTTTTAGAAATTAGAAAACCATGGGTCCCTGTATTTATTAAACTGAATCACCTGGCAGTAAAATTCAGTTAAGGCTCTTGGCATGGGGGAGACTTCTTCCCACTCAGATCTGCTGCTGTGGTAGACCTGCACTTCATCTGTGATTTCATCTGGTGCATAGTCACCCCCTAATATATAAATTTTATCCTCAATTCCAACTGCACCTGCATTAAACCCTGCACATTCAAAGGATCCCTCACCCTTCCAGACACAAGTATCTGGACAAAAACTATAAACTTTATAGGTGGAAAGGTCACATATATATAGTGTGCAGTTTACTGGGACAGCTTTAATTAGTGTTGCATGAAAAAACTGCCCAAACTCTGCTACTAGTTCAGACCACTGATCAGTTGTGGCATTGTATTTAAAAAAGCAATCAAGAGATGGGTTGAAGGCATCTGTAATCTCTACTTCTGAACCAAGCACATAAATTATATTTTGGCATGCACTTGCTTCAGGATAGTAAATGCCTCTGGGTAAGGGACTAACAGACACCCATTCTTTGGAAAGAGGGTTGTAGGATTCAACATCTAAAAGACTTTTAATGTCCTGAGATCCTCTCGTCTTTCCACCTATAACAAAGAGTCTGTTGAGAGCCATAACTGATGTATGCATAGTTCTTGGTGTTTTCATTGGTGACACCAAGGAAAAATCATTTTTTACAGGACAGTAGCACCAGGTTTGATCAGTGGCATCATGATACAGCTCTGCAATGTGCAGTCGCACGGTTCGACAACACGCCCCCTTGCAGCCACCTGTCAAGAACATTTTCTCTCCATAACTAGACAGACTAGATCCTGGCAAATCAATCAGGTGTGACTGTGGCAGTATCTTCCATGAATCACCCTTAATATTATAGCA
The DNA here is from genome assembly GCA_004024945.1 of Uropsilus gracilis. NCBI lineage: Eukaryota > Metazoa > Chordata > Mammalia > Eulipotyphla > Talpidae > Uropsilus > Uropsilus gracilis. Next base: position 158,196 of record PVHY01000357.1, on the reverse strand, counting down.
AAATGTATACTGACTCTCCCCATTCTCCTCAGTTTTGTGAACAAATATATATTTTTCAGTTGTGGAGGGTCGAGCATCAGGGAAAAGTCCACCTGAACCTTGCACACATTGAACTGCATCCATGATTGTGTCAAAACATCCTGTGCTTTTGAGTAAACACTCTTCACTGAGCAGACAGTCTTGAAGTGTCTCCTCAGGTAACTGATGCAGTCTTACTTTTTTAATCAAATGAGGCAGATGTTTTTGCCGTGATTCTAAGTTATGTTTAGTCCAACTAAGGACAACTTTCAGTACAGTTTCTTCTTCAGGAACATTTAATTCATCTGACTCAAGACATTTTTGCAGTACTCCAAAATTCATCTCTAAGAAATCACTAGACTTAAATAGTAAGGAAAAGTGATGTTGTACAAAGTATAATGCATGATCAAACAAACGGGGAGAGCCATAGCTATCTGATAGAGATAATAACTGTAAGCAATTGACAAGATTAATACTTTTTATTAGAAAGTCACTGCAAGCTTTGGATAGGAAGGAGACTTGAAGAAATGATGACAACTGGAAGAACATTTCCACATTATCATCAGTTATCTTTGCTTTTCCAGTGTAGGCATAATCAAGAAATGCTTTTACTGCTTTGGAGGACAAGTTAGTAATGGTAACACTTTCACCATCTCTTTCTTTCATGTTTACTTCAAACATTGCCCTGTAAAAATAAAGAACACAGAAAAACAAGTAACCAGGAACATTTATTCCAAAATAGTTTTCAATCTTGCTTAAAAGATGCATCCTCCTTCACCCAGAGGTTGATTTTAAAACATATTTGCAATATGTATTTTAAAAGCATCCTAACAAATCATTTTAATCATTCTATACCATCCTATTTATTTGAAGAACATGTATTACATAACTCTAGCATTGTAAGCTATAACATAACTGAACTACAGCAGCTAATTCAAATAAAGCTGTAAAAGATTCAAATCTTGTGTTCTGATTTGATGTGCTCATATATTATTCATAAAATCAGAGTAAATTCTCTCTGACAGATTTTACTTATGTGATAATTAGTATCAACTGTGCAGGTGATAATTAAAATTATGTAAAATATATAATGCTTTTGGGTTTAGGAGTTGAAAGTCCTTCAATCATATTTTTATTCCGGCAGTAGTGAAACAGGTCACCAGCTAATGTGCGCATGTGGGAAATTCCACCAAGATAGACAAACATAAATATTCTGAAAAAAAAATATATATATATACACACACATATATATATATTTTACAGAATTTTAGGAAAAAAGAAATTTCTAAGCATTGTAAACATGTACTATACTAAGCCACAAAAAGAAGGGTAAAAATAAGTTTTCATGAAAACAGTCACTGATAGATGGACATGGGGTCTCAAATTTGAATAATTAAATTATCGGAACATTCTTCAACTAATTTCTAATTTACCTCCATATGGAAAAAGTTGTAGAATCTTAAGAATTGGGAAATCTGGATGCCCAGCTTAAACAAAGATATAAATTATTTAGGAATATTTGGACAAGAGACTAAAATGTATTTTACTACTGATTTTGGTAAAAACAATATTGTCACTTATCCTTAACTTCACAGCCAGTTTTTACACTTTACACATCCATTTTTATTCTTTAAACAAACTAATTACAGTGGATGTCAGTAGAACAAGCAAATAGAGATTAAGTGAAATAACCAACAGAAAACCTGAGCAATCATTAGGACTGAAGGTTACCGGTTTGGGTTCTGGTTAAATAATGGCTTGTATTTAGTGTTATGTTCCTACATTTGGGAACAGTGCCTGCAGGTGCCAAGAACTCTGGGAGGAAACAACTTGGTGATTCCAATATACCCTAGAGGATAATTAAAATTATCAAAGTTTCGCTCGCGTCCAAATGGAAAATATAGGGAGCTGTAGAAATACAGAAAACCCTCAGGGTGTAAGAGTGCCTTCACACTAGGCCATTCAGCACTTCTCATATAAAAACAAATAGTTGTAACAATTTCATATGTCACATGTGGGGCATGATATTTCAGTAATGTATACCAACTAAGAAATATTAACCTATGGTGACAATTATATTATTAAACATTTAGAGCCAACTGAAGGTACTATTGAAAGTGTGGTATCTAACTTGGAGAAGCTGAACTGTAATGTCTTTCAAATTCTTCATCTGAAAACAAGGATCCACTGGTAGTATCTATTCCACTGAGTAAAGCAGTTAATGTACCAGCTATTATCATTGTAATGAAATGTGTTTTCTAGCAGAGTTTATGTATTTTTAACTTGCCATCAGCTTCCACATTTTCTTTGAGAAGACACATTGAGATCATAGCTCTAACTTCATTCTACCTATTAACTATCCAGTTAACATGTCTCTCAGTTTACCATGTTATCACAATATGGTTATATGTCAAACAATATGTGATTCCTTTTCAGTCTTGTCTTCAAGGACTTTGCATCTCAATTATAACTTTTGTTGTCCAAAAATATTAAAATGCATTTATCACACATCATGTGCTCTCCTGCTATTTCCATTTTATACTTTTCCTCCCCATATTTCAGGGAGTTAAATCACAATACAAATATTATGAGTTAGTGACCTTGTAGTATAAAAGCACAAATGATAGAATTTTTATATACATTTACACATATTTTATGTGAACTGTGTTCTCATTAGTAAAATATATAATAAAGGATCTTTAATGTAGATCATTACAAAATTTCAAAACAGAAACATTTAAATTGACTGCATTAACAGTAATTTAAAGATTTTAACAGACCCCTGGAAAGCTAGGATTAAGCTAAATAAGGTATTATGGATGAAACAGCAGCTGGCACTAATCAAATATAGTGGGCACTATCCTAATAATTACATATACGATATTTAAATATTACACTGACTCTATGAGTTAGCTTCTATTTTTATTACATTATTATTATTACTTATTATTACTATTTACAAATAACAAACATGGCCAGAAAAGGTGAAGAAACTTGCCTAAGGTCACATGTCTAGTAAGTAGGGCATGGAGGGATTTAGATTTAGTGTTACATATATTAAGGGGCTGAGCCCTTAGTCAGTAGCGTTCAGCTTCGTGTGATGCAAAGGTGACTTACAGGGTAAAGGAGCCGAAAAGAGTCCCATGAAAGGAAACTGATTAGAAGAGAGGTGGGAAATATTGGTAACTGAGTGAGAGGGTGAGAGTGGTGAGGGCTCCGGTGGAGGTTGAAGGATAATTTAGGCTACATGTAGAAGAAACGGAAGGAACAGATGAAGATATCTAGTCTAGTGAGGCAAACAGTTCAAGAGTGCTGATGCAGCCATGAGCCACTGCTCCCAAATGCAAATGCAGGAACCTCTGTTTAGCTGATAGTAGACATCTTTTGCTGAATGAAATAGTTTTTATATAAGGTTTACTCCAGAAGACAATAAGGGTAAAACCTAACTAGACATTGGTAGCAAAATAGCAGCTAGACAAGAGGAAAATCAGTATAAATTAACTTGCCTCTGTTTCTCTTAACCAGTACTCTCTTTATATTGTTTATTAATTGTAGCTTTAAACTTTACTTACTTCATATGATTTCTTCCAAAATGAACATAATGCAAATACTGCAATTAGGATTTATGTTTTTGTAGTGTGACTAAGAGGACTGATGGCCAGGATGTCACCATCAGAGGCTTGTGTCTCACTGAGAAGGCTTTCAGATTGGTATCACCTTGCTAGGACTGCCACAGCTCTAAAACAAGTAAGGTCCTAACTGGCAGATTCAGAAACCCACCAGGACCACAGTGGACTTAGTGTTGTGATGAGGTTAGTTCCTGCATGATCATATGTTTGAGAAAACAAATACAAAAAGTTACTGAGCATGAAAACAAATTGGGTGCTCCTTAGAAGTGCTTCTAGAATGATTTTTCTCCATTTCAGGGATATCTTGCCAAAAAGAGAAGAAATTTTAAAACTCAGGTTAAATTTCCTCTCCATTGATAATCCATACAAAGGAAATTGGGATTTATTTCCCTATCAGAATATTCATTGTCTTTGAACTTTGATGGATCTATTCTTCTTTTTCTAAATGATACAGTGCAGGGACATACACCCCCACCCCCAAAAAAATAAAACCAAAAAACAAAAAATGGACTCTGATCAAAACATTTTTTTCCAGAAGACTTTAAAGGATCAATAATGTTCCACAGAGCTTTGAGAAATGTTACCATGGGAAGACCTGAGTCTTTCAAACAGTAGTATGAAATTTTCACACTAAAAATCATTAATCTAGATTCTAATTCGCTTGTAAGAATTAAAAATTATTATTGCACACTCCTGTGGAGAGGAAATGAGTACAGTTATAAATTATTCATATAATAAAATCTGAGGCATAAATAAAGTACCTGAAAAAGTCACTGCACGCTGCTAATACACAACGATGACAAGGGATTGTTTCATCTTTCATGATTATTTTAAAATCATAAAAGACATTTTGTTCTCTAAAATTCTGTAGTACACTTAGGATTTTCTGTCCATGATCTTCTGACACAAGGAAGTTGTTTTTCTTCTCAGATGGAATTCCATTACATGAGCTTCGCTGATTAAAATCAAATGAATTATCCATAGCAAATTCCATCTGCTCTTAGAACTGGAATGAAAAATATATCTCTGATGTAGTAGAATCAATGAAATTGCCACATTCCAAAATTTGTTCTCTTAAGTGTTAATTACACAAAAAATGCTCACTAATTACAATCATGATAGTAAATTTCTTCTAAATAACTTCCCACAACATTTAACACTTCCTAAATGCTGAGTTACTGGAATAAAAAGTATATTATTGAAAGATAATGTAAACCTGCAAGTGTATAAATAAATAGCTTTTATAGAATTTCACTACATGATTAACTAATCTTATTGTTATAATTGGCAGTATTATTTATGCAGCAGATTGGGTATATACCCAGTGCTTTTTCCCCTTCCATCCATTTTCTTTTGGTAGCAAAGCATTTATCAAAATGCTGATCTTGAAACACAGGTATAAGTCTTCTGAAATTAGATTTTTGAAAGAGAATTGACTGAAAAATGTTATTAAGAATGTTAGCTTGTATTAACTACTTAAGGCTTTTTTTAAAGGGAAAAAAGACAAGCATTGGTTCAAGTTAGCTAATTTGAAAGTAGGAAGAAAAAGAATAACAATAGCTTTATTAAAAAAGATTTTTTTAAACATGAGGTCAGAAATCCAAGAGCTGAAGGTCAAATCATTATGGTTTTCCCGAAGTCCAAATGCAGTTACAAGGATAAAATTTTGTACCATAAAAGTAAGGAAGTGAAAATGGGTAGAAAAGAAGACTGCGTCAGATAACAGGGAGCCTTGGTTCTTTGTTTATTTCTGTTTTGATTATCTATTATTTTACAAATACCCTAATTAATACTTGCTTAGTCACTTATCACAACAGTTCATTATTTCTCATGGTTCTGTTGGTTTAGCTGTAGGTTGGGGCTTTCACATGGTTACTGTCAGACACAAGTGGTAGCTGGTTATCTGAAGTCCTTACTCAGTTACACATCCAGTATGGTTTCTTCTTTCACATTTCTGATACCTCAAATGGGATGGCTACAAGAGATGGGATTTCTTTGCTTCTGTATGTGCAACTGGCTAGCATATACTTGCCCATAGCATGGTAGCCTTGGGGTAGTGATATTTCTTGTACAGTCTGGTTTTCCCAAAAGATGTGTTCCAGAAAGTCCAGGTGGAAACTAGACTCTGGAGAAATAGTCCTACAGCACCAATCAAAGCTCTATTTAAAGCCTGAGACAATTAAGTACTGTGTTGTCTGGTACAGCAGGACAGGCTATATATAGTTATTTAAGTTACAAATTTATTCCTTGGTTACTTTTGCCATATTTTAAATGGTCAGTGAGAACATAGAGTGTGATGGTTAAGTTTATATGTCAATTTGACTAGATCACAGGGTACCCTGACATTTGATTGAATATTATTTCTGGGTGTGTCTTTGAGGGTATATTTGGATGAGATTCACAACTGAATTCATAAGGTAGTTTTCCTCCTCAATGGGAGTGGGATAGGCAATTCATTGAAGGCCTAAATAGAATAAAAGGTTGAATAAAAAAGAACTGTTTCTATCTTTTATTTGGGATATCAGGTTCCTCCTGCCTTTGGAATAGAACTATACTATCAGCTCTCCAGGGTCTCCAGCTTACTCACTGCAGATTGGGTCTTCTCAGCCTCCCCAAACGCATCAACCAATTCCTTTTAATAGATCAATCAATCAATTGTTCAATTAATATAGCCAGCTATCGATCTAGTTGGTTGCGTTTTTCTGGAGAACCCAGACTAATACATATGGCATAGTGGTTATTGTATGGTACAGCACAAATGTAGAACATTTTCATCATCACTAAAAATTGCACTGAATAACTGATGTATATGTGAAGAATTGTGATACTGTACAAAAATTAGCAAACTTAATCAAAAAAATCATACATCTACAAAAAGACCTATGACTAACATTTTTCATGGTAAGAGATTGGATGCTTTTGCTCTAAGATGAAGCAAACATCAAGGATATACATTCTTATGAGTTAATCATCATAGTACAGAAAGCTCTAGCCAGCACAGTAAGACAGAAAGGTTCAAAGAAGACATATGTTTTAGAAAAGAAAGAACTCTAGTCACATATGACAAGATTGTCTATGTAGACAATTTCAAGGAACGTACATTAAGATTCACAGTATAAGTGAATTCAGTGATATCACAGGATATAAGATCAACATACAAAAAGCATTGTGTTTTTATAAGCTACTAATAAACACATGGAAACCAGAATTTAAAGTATAATATCACTCAAGTAAATACTTAGATGTAGATCTAACAAAACATGTACAGGATTAGCACACTGAAAACTATGAAAGGCTGACAAGAAAAATGAAAGACCTTAAATATACAGACATTAAATAAATATAGAGAGATGCACTAATTATGAACTTGAAAAATAAACATAACAATGATATTAATTCTCTCCCGACTAATATATGAATTTTCCTACTGACAGGAAAATTCCTGTCAAAAATCTCAGAAAGATTTTTTTGTAGGTGTAGGTAAGATTAATAAAGTGTGAAAAATCAGTCTTCTAATGTCAAATTCTACTGTTATATAGCTATAGTAATAAAGACACTCTCACACTGGTAAAAGGACCAACTCACAATCCATGGACCACACTATATTACTAAGAAATGGCCCCACATAAATAAAATAAATTGATTTCTGACAAAAATTTAAAGGCATTTAAATAAAGATAATAATTTGAAGAAATAGTAAAAAAGCTAATGTATATTTATAGATTAAAAATTAAATCTCAACCTAGGTATCATACTTCATATAAAAATAAACTGAAATGGATTCAAATGTAAAATATAAAACTACTTTTATTTTTTTATTTTATTTTTTTTGAGACTAAGTCTCGCTATTTTTGCCCGTGGAACCGCAGGCTCTCATTGCCCAGGGTCCCACAGACACAAGCAATCCGCAGCCTCAGCTTCCTGGGTAGCTGGGATTACAGGTGTGTGCCACCATGCCCAGCTTTTTTTTTGGAACTAGGTCTCGCTACGGGCAGCAGGTGGGACTCGAACCATGATCCCTAGCCCTGGCTGCTTCATAGGCTGAAGCTTACAGGCACAAGCCACCATGCCTGGCCTTAAAACTACTTTTAGAAGAAAATACGGGGTGTTTGTGGACAATGAGTTGTTAGATATGATACTAAAAGCACAATTCATATATAGAGAAAAAAATGATAAACTGAATTCTGTCAAAATTAAAAACTTTACTCTGTGAAAACCTTTTGTTGAAAAAATGAAAAGATAAGCTATAGACCAGAGGAAAATACTTGTAAACAAAATGTGATAAAAGACGTATCTAGAATATAAAAGAACTGTCAAACTCTTCAGTAAAGAAACAATGCAATTTAAAAGTGTGAAAAAAATACATAATGAGATTTCACATATCCTCAAATATATTAGGATTATACATAACTATTCACTTTTACAAAGTCGTCAAAAGATAATCTGTCATGTATATTTTAGAAGGAATAACAAATCAAAGTAGTTGGAAATTTTCATTTCTTAATTCTGGTTTGAGTAAATTTCTATTCATTAGTGTATTTTGCAAATAATAAAGAACTTGAGATTTAGAAAAGAAGTAGCAGGATCCTAAATGGCCTGCACATAGAGCCACTCTTCCTGACTCTTCCTCGTTGACAAAGAGCACATACCTATTACACTCGATTGTTGTGATGCTTACCTGATATAAGAAATATTGTCAAATGGGCATATAAATATTAATGGTTAAAAACAATAATAACATTATACTTCTCCAGTGACATTATTGTCAAACAGGTCTCAATTCTTGGTAAAAGGCAATTAATTTTCTCCAAATATTCTGAAAATTCAGTAGCATATTTCTCTAATGTAGACTTTTTTTATATTTAACATCTGAAATTGACAAGGCATCTTATTGCAGCTTTGGGTCATGTAGCAGTTATGACATGGTTTTCATTACTGGTGTTTGTGTATCACATGTTAAAAATGGGAGTCAGTATTTTGGAAGAAACACCTGAAGTTAACAATGGACTCTCATTTAAGAAATGATATATCTCTAAAACTCTTAAAATCAAAGAATGATATTAAGGGGAAAAACATGGACATTGATGTAGAGTTAGTTTAAAGTGCATTAGAAGAGTTAGACTCTAAATGTAAATACATTTTAAGAGCACCTCACCTAGTTAATTTTTCTTAAATTATATTATATGTGTACAAGGGTGATTTAATCTCTAAAAAGGCTTTCCATAAGTATAAAAAGTTCAAATTGATAGAATTGTGTCATAGTTAAAATGGTACTTTTCCTTTTCTTAGTGACATATAAAATGATGTATTTCTTAAGATTGCATCTCATCCACTATGAAACACCTTCCTGCTCAACACACTGAAACAATTTTCAAGAACTTTTGTTTTTATAATGTCTTCCATTGGATTTTGATTTAGATAATTGAATAAGCAAAGTACAAGACTCAAGCCTAAGAATCAAGCCTTTGACGAACTAATAACAAAAAAGCATATGTAACTTTTTGGAAACTAAAATTTAAGTGGTGTTCTAACCAATCTGGGATTTGACTTCATCAGGTCTCAGTGATATCAGGTCAGTCACTGATAATTCAATACTGAGTATGATGTCTGGCCTATTCTGCTTTATATTATTGCATGCTATCAATATGGCACATACTGAATTAAGCATGGACGAGAGCATGGAGAAGGCAGAGGTGATTCCTGACTTTATAATGTTTTTGTATCTAGTGAGGAAGACTAACAAATTTTCAATTGCTATATATAAATATATATATTATGAAGAAACAATTAGAAAATGGAAATGAAGTGTGGGGATATATTCACCTTCAGATAACAAAGGTGACTGTGAACACGCTGTGCTTATGACTATGTACAGACTCTTACTACATACTTTATAAACTGTCTTCAACTTTAAAACTGTATAAATATTATCCTCATTTTATAGACAGGAACATGAGAATTTTTCTCATTTGCCAAAGATCACATTGAAGTACAAGTCCCTGTGGTCTGGCTAATGGCCCTGTTCTCAACCACAGTATTAACAGCCTTACTGAGGTGTTGTTTTAAGGTGACATCTGAATGATGGGAAGGTAATGGGTTGGTGGGAGAAATCACATATAAAGTCTGAAAGTGGGAAAGGGTCCTTGGGCTTCAGGAAATAAAAGAAGGTCAGCATTGCTGGAGTTTGGTTAATGAAAACAGGAATGTAGAAGGGCTGCCAGCCAGTGTGCTCTCATGCAGTGTGCTCTCATCCCACAGGCACAAGGAGTTGGTATTTTATTCTAAATACAACAAAGACTACTGAGGAATTTAAACTGCACAATACTGTTGTCCTTTATTTAAAAACAAACAAAAACTCCCTGGCTATATGAGGAGAATGAATTCCAAGAAGGTAAAAGATATGATTTCTACATGTCCAATTATTCAGCAATTATTACAAACATTTCTGAGTAGCTATTATTGTGGCAGGCACAATTTTAGATACAGGACATAAAGACAAAATAATACTGCGAAGGTCCTCTACTTTGGATTATACTTTCGAGTTTGTGAACACAACACACATGCATAAAAAAAAAATCAAAACCAAAACCAAACCCAAAGCATAAAACTACCTTTTCTACATCAACCATTTATTCCACTCTCTAGAATACGGCCCATCAGTAATTGCTCATCTTTAAACAGATATTAAGTCAAAATATCTATTTTTTGACCATTAATTCCCCCCTGGTTACCAACCAATGTTTGCTGCCTAGGTCAGAAAAAATAAACAATATTTTGGAGTGGCTTCTCCAATTTATCATCTTAACCCATATAGTCAAGTTACTTTCTTCCTCTACTAAAGCTGCTCATGCCAGCATCACCATTATTACCACCATGCAATCAAATGCTAAGTCTCTCTCTTCATCTTATTTAACCTCTCAGGAATATTCACATCAACTCATCCCCTCCATCTTCTCAGTGCCAAAACACTTTCAGCTTTCCTTCTGTGTGGGCCCCTCCTTCTCAGACTAATTAGAAGGCTGTTTAGCACAGCGATTAAGGACATAGGCTTACATTCTGATTTAGCGCTGAAAACAGATTGGTTCCAGTACATGGGCATGTCGTAAGGACTATAGACATGGAGACTTTTCCCTTTTTGTAGTAGAAGTTCATTAAGAACATTTAGTGTTTTCAAGTTGTAAATGGTAAGGCATATATGAAAAGCATGAAATTCTCTCTCAAGTACTTCATATCTGAATTGCAAGATAATATGCATATAAATAATTCAGAGCAATAGGAGAGATGTCTTTAGGGAGGACTAAAATTGTCAGATTAATTAAATAGACAATATTTTAAGTACTCTGAATAATCATTAAGAGGAAGGTTTGAGCTAAAGGACAGATAAGATTAAAAAAAATAGATGGATAGCTGGGTACGGTGGCACGTGCCTGTAAGTGACAGCCTATGGAATTTCAGCTGGGCCTGGGGATCACGGGTGGAGACCCGCCTGGGGCAACATAGAGAGACCTAGTACCTAAAAAATAGCTGGGCACGGTGGCGTGCACCTGTAATCCCAGCTACCTGGGAAGCTGAGGCTGGGGATTGCCTGAGTCGGTGGTACCATGGGGCAACGCGAGCCTGGGGTTCCACCGGCAAAATAGCGAGGATGGGGGAAAACAAAACAAAACAAAACAAAACAAAACAAAACAAAATCTAAAAGAACTATCCATGGTACTAAGCTTTGGATAGAGGATAGGGAGTAGGGAGTGGCCTTTTAAATTGGTTCTACAGACATGTCATCTTAGTTATCTTAGTTATCTTAGTGTTCACATTTGAGCTGGGACCTGAATGATAAAAAGAACAAGAAATGTGGGAGAAGAAAGTACTCTAGGCAGAGAGAACAAGCACAACCAATGTAGCTATCAGCCTGTACATTAAGCTCTATAACAATGAGCTTAGTTCAGTGATAAAAGAATGGACTATGAATTCCTACTCCTGAATTTAATTCCACAAATTCTTTCTTAGCTCGGTTTCTCCTTTAGTCACAATAATTTCTGCACAAAACATGTGAGGTAATATGCACAAACATGCCTTGGGAACAGAAAATAAACTAAAGTTTTGTAACTATAGTTACAAAAATCAATTCAAAAAGGCAAACATAAATGGTAATATATAATGCTTAGGTACACAGGTTTAAAATGGAGAACTGAGTGTATGATCATAGGCGACATGAGTATCTGTAAAATCAGTAAATACCTTATACCTTGACTATATTTTCTCTTTTACATATATTTTATGAACATCTTGTCTGCGTGGCCAGATAGTAAACTCTGGGCAGGTGGTACACAGATTTTCAATATGGCTCCTGATACAGGTTTTTAGTATAAATTCAGTTGATATATCAAACAATTCTTCTTATAGCCTTTTGAGAATTGTGTTCTCAAATCCCATCTATTTGGAATGGATTAGCGGGGCCTGTGGTGTAAGAAAACCTATGAAAACACAGTATAGATAAAAACAACAGAATCCTTTCTAAGGAGGGTGGAAATAATCTGCAGGTACCTATGTTAATTAATACTGCTGGCTTTTAGTTGACACTCCCTGGCAATTAAAGAAGGTGTTCCGCTGAATCCCACAATCTGACATTTAATCTACCACAAAGTTAAGCAACTACATTCACCTGCAGAAACCAACTTTTACCATAGCCAAAACGCAAACGGGACTTTGATCACAAGAGCTTTCATGGAAGAGCAGCCTACAGGCTACAAGGAACTAAAGTGGAAACAGAGACACCAACAGCGTCCTTCAAGAAATCTGAAAAAATAAATGGGCAGAGGCAGGATAACGCCAAAGGCTGCAGACGTGCTTCCTCGGTTCTGCCGCTTTTAAAGCAAGGATCTCCGATATGATAAAACCCCTAGTGCTCAACGGGAGAAATGTTTTCTCCCTAGTGCTCGGATTCAGGCGAGGCACTAGCGAAACAGCACCTAGGTCATTTGATGGCACCAAAGAAAGGGTCAGTCGCCATCCAGCTGCTCTCTGACAACCTCGGGTTCAGGCAGGGTCGACACCCCATCTATGGGCAGTGTCTTACGGGGCCTTCGAAGCTGAGTTTCAGGCTGGGTGACAGCGAGGGCTAGTGTCCTGAGGATGGGGCTTAGGCCAGAGGACCTCGGAGAGTAGTGAGGGAGACAGTGAAGGCCACCGCCGGGCACGACTCCGGAGGCACCCGGTAATCCCTCCTGGCCGCGGACACCTCACCCGCTCCGGACTACTGGGGGCGGCAAAAACGTGCTAATCCAAGGGAATTCTCTCCTCTGGCTTTAGGGGCCGACCGCGATCCCTAAGGCATACGGCGCCACCATCCCACTCCTCCCGCAGACCCCAGAGCTCACCCACCTGCAACTGCAGTCTCCGAAGTCTCCACCCCAGAGTTCCAGCCTCTGGAGGCCCGATGGCGATTGGCTTGCACGGCTGTCCCGTCAGCGCGTCTCCAAGATGACTGGCGTAACTACCCCGCTCCTGGCCTTGGTCCCACCCTTCGCGCCTCGGAGCCCCGCCCTCGTGACGTCACGCGGTGCCGCAGACGCAGAGGCGGGTCTCCGCCTCCAGTAGCCGGCTCTTGAAGGAGGAGGCGGGGTTGGGGGCGGGGAAACGAGATCACAACGCACCACGTGACACAAGATCGCACCGCGACGCCACGCCCTCCGTCACGTGATCGCAAGGCGACGCCCCGCCCTCCGCGCCGACGCCGAGAAGAAGGGGGTGGGGTCACGCCAGCGTCCGCGCCATCAGGCTCGAGGTGGCGGCGAGCTGCCTTTCGGTGTATGGTTTTCCCGGCCAAGCGGTTCTGCTTGGTGCCAGCCATGGAGGGCGTGCGCTGGGCCTTTTCTTGCGGCACCTGGCTGCCGAGCCGCGCCGAGTGGCTGCTGGCGGTACGATCGATCCAGCCCGAGGAGAAGGAGCGCATCGGCCAGTTCGTCTTTGCCCGGGACGCTAAGGCAGCCATGGTACTACAGGTCTTGGGTGTTTCGAGCCGCGCCAGCCGCCGTTGGGGGAGGTGGGCCCGGCCCTAGAGACCCTTACCGCCCCAGCATCAGCACCCTCGTTCTAGCCGGCGGCTTGCCAGGGCGACAGTGGCCGGCGCCGCCGAGCCCTCGGTGTGCGCACGGCCTGGTCGCCGGAGGTCTTTGTGGTCGCCTCGGAGGCCTCGATGACTGCAGGAAGGAGCCCCTCCCCCGTCGTGGTAGAATATAAGAAACCCTGCTAACCCTCGAACTGTTTCTAGGGAAGGGCCCCGCGGCAGTCTTTCTGACCCCTCGCCCCTGAGTGTCTGTGTTTTTGACATGAAGTGGCAGCAAGTTTTATGGTTTTCTTTGTGTGGGCCCATAGCATATGCTTAGTCTGCCTAGGAAATGTCACGCCACTTTCCTAGGACGCCATGCACGTGGTAGCCTCTAGAAAATATTGACAGTGTGGCCTTGCACACCTGGACGTGGAGAGGCCTTGCCAGCCGGTGAAGCTTAAAGCCCTGGGAGGGTGCATGCAGTCCAAACAAACCTGCCTCGCTAGGTAGCTCGGGAAACGGTGTTTAGATAGTTACTTATTTTGGTTATGTGTTTTTTAGAGGTAAATTAGATTTCAGCGTTACCTCTACTATATAATGCACTTGGAAATAGTGCACTTGCACTAATTACCATGACTTCAAAAACAGTATTGTATTGAGACATCTTTTGTTTGAACTGTGAGCTGGTGTATTAATTTCTGAAGGGACAGTGGAGAATTTTTTTTTTCATATTTTTTTAATTTTTAGTAAGAAATGGTGGAATTCAGAGTCGGGGAATCTTAAAAAGCCAGACGTTTAAGTTGGACAGAAAAAATACTTGAAAGATTTTGCAAAATATGCTTTTCATCCTGTGCTCTTGGGTGTTTGGTGTGGCTAGTAATTTCTTAGTGAGGTGGAGTGTGGAGGAAGCTTGTGTGAAACAAGGTAAATCATTTTTAATTGTTGAAACTGAGGGTTCAGTATACAGGATCTAGAAATACTTGCACTAATGCACAAAAATGTAGTTACAGTACTTGCTCACTGGAGTGATGTTTGTAATAGCAGAATTAGAGCTAGTTGATGGAGCTCAGCTACAGGAGAATACTCAATAAGGGGGTGGTGATAGTTTGATACTATGAAATATTATGCTGCAGTTAAAAGTGAACAGACCATTGTGTTAGGATATAATCTCCAATACAAGTTTAAAATTTTTTTACTAAAATACTGTAGGTAGTAGAATCTTATATGTAGACAGACAGCCATAGCATAAATAAATGAACATCTTTGTATACCTGGAGAAAAACTGGGAAGGATGCTTGTTATGTGTTAACAGTTAATTATGTGTTATGTGTTAACAGGGGAGGGAATTACTGGAGGGGCTTTTTTAGTCTATCTTCTTTAGCAGATTAGATCTTAAAGGCAGTGCATTCAATACTTAGCTGCTTTTAAACATCTTTGAAAATGAATCAGAAATTAGAAAAACAAATTTTTACATTAAAGACAATATACTTAAGTCTTTATTAAACATCATTACATATTAAATGCTTTATTTACTTAACAGGCTGGTCGTCTGATGATAAGGAAATTAGTTGCAGAGAAATTGAATATCCCTTGGAATAATATTCGTTTACAAAGAACTGCTAAAGGAAAACCAGTTCTTGCAAAAGACTCCTTGAACCCCTACCCCAATTTCAACTTTAACATCTCTCATCAAGGGGACTATGCTGTACTTGCTGCTGAACCTGAGCTACAAGTTGGAATTGATATAATGAAGACTAGTTTTCCAGGTAATGTTCTTTTGTGGTTTAGGAGTTAAGTGTTTTGTGTCAATTTTACCTACTGTGTAATTTTATACCAGGAGATATATTACAAATATTTAAGTTTAGGAAAGATATGTTAGAACTCTTTAATGGTACTATGTCTGAAGAGAGCATGTATCAAAAAGGAAATACTTTCTTGAATATTAACAGACTTTATGTAATAGATTGTCTATTACTGGGAATTCTTAAAACGTTTTCCCTAGATTAACAGTGGAAATAATACTTTCTTTTTGAATTAAACTTCAACTTGTTAAGTTAAGACTAAATTTGGAACTCTTTCCAAAGTTTTAGATTTTGTAAAGAATAAGTTTTCAATAGCTCAATTTATTTTTTTATTTAAATAATCTTAGATCTAATTGATCAGTGAAGAGTTCATTTTTATTTGCATTCTAATAAAAAACCATAGGAATTATGTTGTAAAAAGTTTGTTTCACTTACGTATTTCCCTAAAATTCGTAAGTTCTCATTTTGTTTAAAAACCTAATCTTTGTGGCAAAGTATATTGTAGTTCTTTGGTAGAAACAATATAGCTCTTTCTAGCATGTTTATATAAGTAAAAATGAAGAACAAACCATTATGAAGATATTTAAGTTGCTTATATTTTACCTTACAATTTGGTGGCTATAGAAACTTTACTTCAAGACAAGTGAACCCGAGCAATTTTGTACCCACACTCAAAATGCACAGCTTCTCTTAACAACTTCATGATTTTCGTCGTCACTAGCACGATGTGCTGAGGCATTTTACAAAGTGCTTTACGCAAACTCTCTGATTTAACTTTCCCAGTCATCTCACACTGAATGTACTATTAATTTTTATCAAAAGAAAAGTAGCAGACTAAGAAGAAAACTGTTAATAGGAACCAGCATCTTCGTATCCCTACGGTACAACTTCCTCATCTGCACACTGCCTCCACCACATCACCTTTGCTTAGGTTTCCCTGGTCTGGAAGACTTGCATTGCCTTTTTCTCCCACTCTTGTTTCTTTCCAAATAACTTGCCAGTTAGCTTTCTCCTCATTCTCAGTTGAGAAAAACCTTCATCTAAACTAGGATCTGTTTTCGTTCATACAATGTATTACCTTCATTCTAACAATGTTTCCTTCTGGTCCTTATAGGCCACATAGTAGCTGGAGCGGTGGCAGGAGTTGTTAGCTACCTCTAAGTTTAGTCACTGTCATACCTTCTAGCATGCACCTGCATTCATAATGATCAGTAAATAGTTGTTAAATGAATAAGCACTCTGCTGATAATGGAAGGCTTCAATGTCTGACTGAATCTCTGCTCCCTTTTATTACCAGTAACTCTGTCTTGCTTTTTCACACCAGCAGGAACTTTTTCCTCTGTCCTATTCATAAACCTTTCTGAGCCAAGCCTGGTTGGTTCAGCAAGAGATTCTGTTAGCACTAGCAGGGTTTCTTTGACCTGAACAAGCATCAGGGCATTTTTTCTTAATCTGCTGTAATGATTTACTTTATTCTAAATGAATGTATATCTGTATTTTTCTCAGAAGGGGAATGGGTTTTTAACAGTGCCAGAGAAAGCTTATTCTGAGAAATCACTGCTTCACAAAACTCAATGAGCAGGGGAATGAGCCTGTTTTATAGTTTTCTGCTATTCTTACAGTAGAGATTTTTATTGTTGATGAGAACAAAGCTCTTTAGAATGCAGTCAGCATAAACACATGGTTGTGGTTGCCTTATCAAGTTGATACCTGCCTGGAGAGTAGGGCTGTGATGTGCAGGTTACCAGTTGGCTTGATGAGCATGGTTGACTTATGAACAATATTACATATACAAGTCATCACTAATGGAAGTTTTGATAAATGATAAGAAAGTGATTGAGCAAAAATTGAGATTCAGCTTCCTTTTAATTACATTTTGTTAGATATTTTTTACCTCTCACCTTTTTGATTGTTCTTATATGACTAATCATAAGTATCCAGGTCAGTATGTTTAGCTGTTTCAGTATCAAAAAGTGATTTATTAGATGAGTAGTTATTTTCTGGCTGTCACTTATATATTGAGTATATTTTACAGTATCATTTCTTGGTCACAGTGGAAAGTTCACATTGTCTTATTACTTCATTGGACATTCCTTGGAATTGCCCCTCTTCTCCATAATCAGTGAGGAAATCAGGCAGACACGTTCTTGAGTCTTGTTAAATGGTGAAGGGTTGGATTGCAGCAAGGGAAGTACCTATACTTGGAACTGTGCATTATTAATAGATTGTCAGCCTGCCAGATGGACTCACATATAGGGAACAACATTAATGTTTGAAAGACTCCCATCCCTTATCCCATTATGTTGCTGGAACATCAAGGATCATATAGGAACTTGGGAATCTAGTCTTGTCATGTTAGTCTTTCCTACCAGGGGCAGGTTATTTCCCTTCCTTTCAAAGTTGTTCCCTTGCCTGCTGTGGCAGTGTAGAAGCAAATATATTGATGGGTCTGAGAAACAGTGGGTTTCTTCTTTCCGGCTAGATGCCACAATTAAGGTTATTGCACTTTGTTCTTTGCTTAATGAAGAAAAATCTGGTGTATGGTTGGCACTCAATATACTCATTCATTGACTATTTGGAGAAGTATTGCAAGATATTGGGAACTCTAGCAGAGCTATGCTGCAGTACATTCCTAACACTGGAGGGGCAGCTGCTTTCCAGGGCTTCGTTATAATTAGCTGTGTCCAACTGGGAAATTAGTTGACTTCAATTTGTTTTATCTTTATCTGCCTTTAAAGGTTGTCTTTACCATTATAGTATTAAAAAAATAGAGATGTAACTTTGGGAAGAGACCAAAGCATTTTCCATGGTTTTACATTTTCAAGTTTACATTTTTATTATACATGTTATTGGGTATTAATTGACAAGGCAAATGAGATTTAATGCTAATTTAATAGCTTTGAAATATCACTGTCATAAAACTGCTCTCTAGAACAGTATTACATAGTAATTAGAAATGAAGCGCAGAAGTATACCGTGGTGACATTATATAACCTAGTAATCCCTTGGCACTTTTGTCCTGCATTCACCCAGCACATTGCCTGCACACAGTCGAGTGATCTTGGAAAACAACTACAACAGTTCTGTCAAAATGCTTAGAATTTTAAAAAATTGTTTTGCTTTTGCATTACAATAGTTTCAAGAACACTTCATTAAAAGTCAGCCTGTGTACACACTACTATGTTAAGTTCACCACTGAAACTACCCTTCATCATTTAGTGATCCTCTTACCAGATTTACCCATTTCCTTACCCTTTCCTTCTCATTCCACTAATTGACCTAAAGGATTAAAGTTTATTTTTATAATGTAATTCCCTTTCCTCCCCATCATATCCTAGGTTGGGTCTTAAGAAAATTCAGTCTCCTTTACTTTACTCTTTAACTCTCCATATTTCCAGATGTTCTCTTCACTATTTTCTGTTCCGATTCATCTTATATTACCTTGAATATGGCAAACCCCGTTTTGAAGATAGTTCTGAAATCAGGTCGAAATGGGCAGAAGCCACCAACCAACTAGCTACATTTAAAGTGTGACTTCTGCCAGTCATGTTCTCTTAGGTTCGTACCACCCATGTGTAGCAGTTGCCAGACAAATGCAGTTTAACAACATGGTTTTATTTACAAGGGTATTCAAGAGGAAAAATGAAAAATCTTTAATGCCACAAGAGGCTAGTTATTTCACCCCAGTACCGTTTAGTCCGAAAGTCCCAAACACGTTTAGATGTCCCTCTAAACCTGCAGGCACCCTGCAACCTGCTATCTAGTCCTTCTCCAGCATCTTCTCTTTTCTTCTTCTCTCTCCAGTGTTCCCAGTTGCTCTGCTTCCCCAAGGCTCTTCATACTTTTCCAACAGATGCTAATGAACTTTCCAAATATGCTGGCTTGCTGCGGCTCCAGGCACTTTCTTTGCCAGGCCCACCTTTGGTGGAGTCTGGCCACATTTACCAGACCTGCCCTCAGCAGCTCCTGGTCACCCCCAACCTACCGTTTTGGCATCCAGCTCCACACCAGCTCCTTCTCTGCCAGCTACTCTCCCACCATGGGTCCTCACCACCACTAGCTCACTCTTCCAGGGGCCTTCCCCTGGCCAGGCCATGTGGGCCTATTCTCTCAGTCTGCTATTCTCGTCTCTCCTTTATTTTTTTTTTTCTTCTCTTTCCTTGCTCCTCCCTTTTATCCCCCCTTTTCCCACTTCCCATTTCCTCTCTGGTGGGTCTTTCAGACTCTGCCCACCAGGGCATTTTGGCACTCTTACAATTTTTAACTGCATCACTACTCTGTTTCAGTTGCAGAAAAGCTGACCCCCCTGCCTGTTCTCTGAAGGTTGAGAAATAACTAGTACTTCCTCAGAAAAGGCTGTCCTGACCACTTTCTCACTTACAATTATAGCTTTGTTATTGGATCATTGTTACCTGATCAGCTAATCTCATCTAATCTCATCAACACATCAGCAAAAAGGATCTGTTCTTTATTTTTTTTTGCTATAGTTATTTAGCATAGTGTGGCATATGCTTGGTAATACAAATGATAGTCCTCAACTTCACTTAGAGTAGCCTTTAAATTTAGTAAAAAAAGGAAAAAATGGGTACACCATAACCAAAAACAGTAATCATAGATTCTAGTTACATGTGAGTCATGATTAAAGATAATTCTTTGTTTGAGTCCTCTTCCTTACCCCTTCCAGGACTTCACTGATGGAGCCTTCAACTTTGTTGCTGCACAGTTGATTATACTTATCACTTCTGTTTGGGCAGCTGCATTTTGCAGGATGTATCTAATTGTAGCAATTTTTTTGTTGTTGAAGTTCAGAGTTAAATCCTGCAAGTAGCTTAAAAAATGACACTTCATACTCTGAATTACATACTTGAAAATCAGGTCTTTATTGCCAAAAACTTTCCCCACATTCAATTCGGGGTTGGGTCTTTTCTACTGTCCAGAGGATTGGGCTGGTTGATCACCGTGAAGAACTAGTATTTATTGAGAACATGTATATGTTCCATACGTGTGTTGCCTTTATCCACATATGCTAGGATGTAAGGACTGTTAGTAATTTATAGAATAAGGATACTTATACATGGTGAAAAGAATAAACAATCATGATTTTAAACTCACACTGCCAAACCCATATATTTTGGCACTGCACTCCATAATACATGGCCTCTCACATTGCTTTTATATGCTTGTTCATATATTTGCAAGTACAAAACCTATGAAAAATTCTGTGTAACTGGGTTTCATGTGCATTTAAAGTTAAGAAGGAACTGACATCTAAGAATAGTATAAAAAATAGAGTATGGATCTTGCCTTACCAATTTTGAAGATGTCTTACCAGTTTTGAAGACATCAGACATTATAAACAAGAATATGGTGTCACCAAAAGAATAGACAACCAGGCGAGCTTAAGAGCTGGAGCCCAGTATTTATACTTAATATATCAGTTCACTGGATAAAGATTAGTTTACTTATTAAATGGTACATTGCTCTAATACCTAGGGTAATAACTTGTGACTAATTTTTTCTATAAACTGCCTATTTTATAGGCCTATTAGTATTTTCTAATTAGTATATTTAAACTATATCAAAGATATTGAAACTTTATTAACCAAATCTATTATTTTTTTTCCATTCTATTTATCATTTGAATTTAGATATATTTTCTGCCATGGAAATTTTGTCTTTTATTTGGAGAAAGCATGTTGGTGAAATATCCTTCCACCTCTAACTATAGAATCCTTAGATTGTGTTTTAAAATCATGAATTTTTTACATTTAGGTCTCCTATTCTTCCAGAATTAGTGTGTATAGTATGTTTTACATCTTAGTGGCTAAATCTACCACCACCAGAACTGGATGCTTTAATGAGTAAACATGTAAAATGATTGTAGCCATTAACTACTTACTAAATGTTAGTGCTGAGGTGGTGATTATTGTGTATGAAATGCTGCCTCTAAAATGGTGATTAGGTTATTAAACTCAGTGGTACCACTGATTAAAAACACAGATTCTGAGATAGACAATGTTGTTAAGTATATATATATGTGTGTGTGTGTGTGCATATGTGTGTGTGCGCGCAGTCAATTAAAAAGAATAACCAAAATTCAGATTACTGATGATAAGTAATGCAAGGAGGATGTACAGCAAAAACAAACAACAAACCCACATAGATAAACAGGTTCATTGAAACTACCTCAGACTTATTAAACTGAATGCCTTAAAGTGCTACCAGGGATGCTGTATTAAAATGCTTTTCCCAGGTCATTGTTAGGCATGTCAGTGTTTGGAATACAGTATGTTGGATATAATTTACACAGCAACTGTAACCCATCCATTTTTCTTTTTTTTTAGAGAAATTATCAAAAGGCATTGGATTCCCCCCCCCCACACACACACACACACTGGACAATAAAATTTACTAGATCTAGGTCTTAATAACAGTTACTAGCACTACAAATGTATGTTTAGTCAGATTTTGAAAAGAAGGCTGTCACTTGAAGCTTGGAAAAGTAAGAAGTCAATGATTGTAGTTGATTTCATAAATCTCAAACCAGGAGCTATATTTAGCAAATATGACAGATAAATTTGTGTCTGTATTGATAGGAAAACCACTAAGACTTACTTGATGAATCAACAAAGAATCTGATGAAGCATTTCACTAAAGAAGATGTTGAACAACAAATACAATGACTATAGATATGTAGCAGTTCCAGGCACTCAACCTGTTTGTTACTTAATTTAGCCAACTCTCTGTCCCTGATGTATACCTTAAGAAACTTCCATGGAGGTGTTAAATAAATAGCATGGCAGAGAATTGATGGAACCAGGATTTCAACATCTCACTTTGGGAGGCATATGTAACAAACTCTTAAGAGAGTATATTTCTGTGTATATGTGTTAAATTGTGTGTACCTGTCACCAGACTCAGCTTCTGAAAAGGACAATTTTGAGAAATTAGTCAAGGTGTTAACAAAGTCATGCCCCTTTGGAGATTCCAGGAGTAATCTTTGCTTTCTAGTTTCCTTGAAATTCTTGACTGGTGGCTGTATTCTTCATCTTCTGCCTTCAACTTCATGTGCCCTTTTTTCCTTTATCCTTTTAGTGTATCGAATTATATTTACAAAGACAATTTTCACAGAAGATTACATTTTTAGCTTATGGTTGTGTGCGTTTTGGGAAACACTTCTCAACTTAATATAGCTCATGTTCTTGGCCCCCTAAAATGTATGTCCTTCCATCTGTCCATGTACAAAATAAATTCATCCCGCCCCAGCATCCAAGTCTTAACCTTTTCTGACACTCTAGGTTAATCTGGAATCTCCTCTAAATCTAAGTCATAAAGCTCTGTATCTCATAATACAAACAATCTAAATCAGATATGGGGTAAGATTCCTGGGTATTTTCCATTTTGGAGCCAAGTTGCCTCTTCCTTGGGTGAACTTGTGAAACTAAAAAATAGATCATCTAAAATGATAGAACAAGTTTAGGCTAGGCATTCCCATATCAAAAGAGAGAAGTGGGATGGTGGGGGCGGGGCTGGGGGAGTGCACAGGGGTGGTAGATCCAAGCAAAATCAAGTATAACAGGGCAAATTACATTATTACGTTTCAAGACCTGGCTGCATGCTCATTTGTCTGGACCTTCACTCTCTGCCCATGACCTGTGTGCCCTGCTTTTGGAGTCCTTACCTTTTCTTGAAGCAGTTGCAGCCAGTTAACACTTGTGTAGCGGAATTGTAGGCTTTTTGCCTGTGTTCTTAAATGTGTAATGATATATACACATTTACATGACTTGATCAACAGCTACTGAAATTTACTATTGTGGGGAGTCTCAAGCCCAGCTTATCATTTTTCAGTTCAAGTCCTTATTCTCTTCTATTCCTCTTTTAATGAGGACTTCAAGAACTCATTTTTTTAGGAACACACTGGACACTTGGGCATCAGTTTGTAAAACCCCTGTTAGCAGGTCAAACATATCTGTTTTATTATGAGTTTATATTTGGATAAGTTTTCAGATGAGTGAATTGATAAGTTAGCATTTTTGTGCACATAGTAACTCACAATTTGAAAGACTGTTCTCCTTTGTCCTGGGAGCAAGATTATATGTAATCCAGTACTTAGAAAATGAAACTATTGATATTTCTAGTGTGGCTTACAATCCAAAACTAAGTTAGGTTACGTACACAGATCAACATTGCTCAGCTCCCCCTACTAATAACTGGCCCCTTTTCTTTAAGAATAGTATCATCAGGCATACATCACTGACCAACCTGGCTTTGAATACTGATGTAGATGGACTTTAAGGTTCTCTGCTGGTGAGAATAACAGCTAAGGATATTGACTAGACCTTTTTTGTTTTAAATTACTACTGTTCTTTTAATAAATTTTGTATTTGCTTTGATTTTGATTAATTGATCTTTGTAGAACACTAGTTACTGTTTAATATCGCTTTCCCTAAAGAAAGGTAGGGATTCTGGTTTTTCTAAACTTGGTTAGTTAATCTGTATTAAGTTTATGGATCATTGTCTTATTTAGATATACACATACATCAATTCTTAATGTATGCTCTAGGATGACTAAATTGAAGATTGTAATAGACATGAATATATGATACTACTATCATGTAGGATGATTTTTCAACTTAAGTGTTTAATAATTCTGTAGTGTGTTAATGACAGTTTGAGAGACAAACTTAATGTTCTGACATTTCCTGCTTTTCACACTGTCAAGATTAAATGCTTCACCCACTGTTTTTCCATCATAGTGCCACAGTGTGGCACTGTTGGGCTTTGGTAGAATATTTTCAAAATCATCTTTTGTTGCTGTCAGATCTTTAATTTTGTGGAATAGGTAAGGTGCTCTGGAAAGTTTGAAAACACACTCATATCGGATAGTTTTTTAGTTTTATATAATTACTTATATGATTGCTTGTCAGTGATTCTGCCAGATTGCTTTTTATGTTAATCAGTTTTTCATTACCATGAATATTTAATATATTTAATTTTTTTCTTGATTGCCCCATCATATTTAGTTTAAAATTAGAGGGCTTCCCTGAAGGTTGAGATTATAACTTGAAGGAATCAACAAACAAAATTAAACAGATGGCCATAGGCATTTTTAAAAAATGGTCTTTTTGCTTATTCATTAAATCTGCATTTCTGCTCAAAATATATAGTACTATTTTTCATGTCCCCTTTGTTAAATATATTCTTTGTTATGTATACTCTGCCAGTATCCACTCAGGAGGAAACAGTTCATGATGGTGTGGACATGGTCCTTCCTGGAATCCTGAGTTGAACCTTCATCACTTGCTTGCTTTCTTTACTTTCTTAAGCTGTTCCTAGTATGTTATTTGTCAAATTAGTATGTGCTAGTGAGACTTACAATTTATAAAGACAGTTTTTAATTAAAGGGCCTCAGAAAGATTTGGGGGGATAAGTACCAGCCTATCAATAGGGTGTGTGGTCCAAAAAGGTAAGAATCCCCTGCCCTGGAGCTCCTAAGATCACATTTTAATATTTTAGTGCGTTTACTTGAACATACTATATATATTGCCTAGGCTGCTTTCAGGAAGTAATAGCTTTAACATTAATATGATTAGATACAAAGAGTGGAAAATCATTCATCTCATAAAATGGACTGAATTAAATATTCTAGAGTAGAAGATAAAAGAGTATATAGATAAAATAAGTAAGTCTTGAACTTGAAAATGAATGAGGATCTTAAGACTGATCTTAAGGCTGAAATGTTGTAGGATTAGCAGAAATGTTTTTATTTGAAGACTGTTTTGACTTAAGAGAACAGAATTTTAGTATTTTCTATCCTTGTGGTACTTTTGGAAAAATACTTGATTGCTAGAGGAGACACTGTACACTCTTTGCTTTGTTCATGATATTCCTGACTTCTGGCACCAAGGTATTTTCTAGAGTGATCATAATAAGATTTTTAGATACTATTCTCATAGAGTGAGTTAGTAATTAAATGCCAATAAAGCATTGAGAAAGGATGTTTAAAGTCTTTCTTTTCTAGACATTCTCCCTATAAGAAATGCCCGTAGAGTGTATGGGGATAATAGAAATAGAGGTTGAGGTTAGGTAGACATGATTTGTTAACGGAATGTACAGAGGAATTTTTACGTTGTTTTTTAGAAAAGAATGCACCCCAAAACTGAGGATATAGGATAGTCTAACTAACATTTGGGAGGTTGTTTACCAAATGATACTTGGTACAGTAAATATTTGTGGTTCACCTGCTTTAAACCAGCACTTCACAGAGGCCAGTGAGGCTGGAGAAGTACACAAGGGTAGGAATCAGTTTAATTAAACACATTTGTGTATTGTTTTTACCTAATCTGTGATCATGTACAGGAAGTAAGTAAATGTTGATAAACAGTTTCTGCCTTTGTAGTAAAAATAAACTGTTTTGCAAAAATAAAATATGAAAGATTTGCCATATATTTTAATTAGTATCTTAGTCCTTCATTCTGAGAAATCAACCCTTTGTATTCTTTTGTCATTTTTAAAATCCTGTGTGATTTTTTGGAACAGTGAATCTAGGGGTATATAGCATTTCATTCTTCCTAAAAATGAGTTTATTAATAGCAGTATCACCAAAAGAATAGAAATTAAAATCTGATTTTATTCGGAGAAGTCGTTCAAAAATACGCTGAAAAATCATTACTTTAAAGGAAAGTAGTTATATTACTTTTCCAATCATAAAAGAATGAGAAAAGTGATAAAAGAATACCTTAGTTTCCTACCAGCTCTCCAGAACATAGGAGAAATTATTTCCTCTCCCCCTTATTCTATAGCAGAGTGGAAGTTTATTCCAGAAAGTGTGGCTCTACTTAAGAGTACTTACTGTGGAATTTAAGATTGTCATATATAGGAAATTTCCCCCTACCTATATGAAATTTAGAATATGTTTGATTGTTAAACTTTATTGGATTTTGGGCATCTGTTTTGTAACCATGTGGTATCCCTCCCTAATTATTAGTGGGATTTTACTGTTTCACTATAGCACCTTTTTGATTCTTGTCAACCCAGAAACTTGCTTGTTATTATGTTTTGCTTTTTTAATTCCCAGCTTGCTTTGATTTGCTGAATTTTGTTTAGGTTTATTATGGCTGTGTTTAAAAGGAGGTTGGTCTGTAGTTTTCTTTTTCATGCTTTCTTTAACAGATTTGGTAATAGAACAACCATTTTTAATTCTGTGTTTTCTCATCTAACAGGTCGTGGTTCAATTCCTGAATTCTTTCATATTATGAAGAGAAAATTTACTAATAAAGAATGGGAAACAATCAGAAGCTTTAAGGATGAATGGACTCAACTGGATATGTTCTATAGGAACTGGGTATAATTTCTCCCTAATTTTGAGAATAAAAGCCCATGGTTATTTTTGCTAAAAATAGGCATAAAAGTCCTTGTTACAGTCTTAGTAAATGGGACATTTATAATATTATACTATACATGCATTTATTTTAAAAACTTGAAGGATATTCTTAAAGTTAAGACACTGTATATTGTTTCTGTAAGTTGTCTTACTATCTTAAAGGAATGCATAGACATGAGTCCTTATTGAACAACCACAGAGTATTGATTAAATGCCAGTAGACATTGCTGTAAGACTTTCATGAGTTTTTTATAATTTATTATTGTAGCAATCTGAAGTGATGTTGTTATACATGAGGAAATGTGGGCATGGGAGCTTAAATGATTTTCTGTAAGATCACACAACTGGTTTGGCTGCTAGAATTAATAATGCAGTAGAGTTAAAATTCCAGATGTATTGGGATTGTAGACTATGAGAAACTTTATCTACTAGGAGCTCTAAAAAATTTGTCTCCTTACCTTAGGCACTGAAAGAAAGCTTCATAAAAGCTGTTGGTGTTGGGCTTGGATTTGAATTACAGCGTCTTGAATTTGATATATCCCCATTAAACCTGGACATAGGGCAAGTTTATAAAGAAACACGTTTGTTCTTGGATGGGGAAGAAGAAAAGGAATGGGCATTTGAGGTAGGAAATATGTAATATTGTCGTAACTAGCAATTTATATTGTGCGTGTGTATGAGGTTAATTTGGGGGCTAGTCATTGAAAGTATATCGGGAATCTGGGATCCTGGTGCTCTGGGTAAAGTCAGGTGCCATGAGAACTTAGATTTAGGAGCTCATAGTTTAAAGATAAGTTAGTTAACTAAAGCATGAAGTAAAAAGAGGCCTTGACTTATTTCATAGTATTTGAAATCTGTAAGGAAGTAAGCCAGCAGCCATTGCCTCTGCAATACTGTACTATTTTTAAAAGGTCTCTTTTTCCCCCCAAAGTCAACATTTAAAGGATGTTATATGGAATATAACACTTTGCTATATAACACTTTGGAATATAACACTTTGCTAATCAGTATACTCAGTAGGTTGGGAAAACTGGTCCTATGAGCAACCCTCAAGTCAACCTGCAGCTAATAAACTGTGGTTAAGGGAAGGCAGGCCGATGGTCTTGCCAAGATGACTTACTTGGAGGCCTGTCTGTGTGGCCACTGAAGTGCGTTAAGAGCCTTTAGGAACTTGCTTTATAGTCCAAGTATCTAGAAATGGTCACACAGGCACTTGCTTATGAAGGGAGTGATTGGAAGGCAGGACCTGAGCTGCCATAACCCCAGCATGCAGGACGGAGTGGGGAAGAGTCAGCAGCTGGGCAAGCTGTGCTTCATCTTTTTGGGAGACAAAGATAGGCCTCACTTCCTGTGGCTCAAATGGATCCTGTGGGGCATCTATTTCAAACACTGGATTTGAAGTGTCTGAACAGGGCCCTCCCAAAAGGTACTCAACTCCAAAAAAAAAAAAATAAAGAAGAAGAAAAAGGCCATGGACCTTTTACAGTGTATTCATTGCTGAGAGCAGGAATTAACCTAAGTCAGGCATGCATTGCGCTGTTGGCTCCCAGGGACCAGTGTTGAAATAAAAAGCTGAAAGTGGTTCCCTGAAAATTGTGCACAATTCCATGAGGAAAGTTAGCATTTGGACACCTGTTATGACTTGGGGATTATGATGCCATGGGTCATCATCACTTTGTCTTTCCTCTAAGCCCCTTCCTCTGCTGCCTACCATAAGGAAGCCAGACTGGAAAAGTAAGAGAGGAAGAGCAAGGTAGGGTCAGGAAGGTCAATATGCATTTGTTCTAGGATTGAGATGAGATTTTTTTGTTCAGCTGAAAGTAAGTAAAGAGCCATGGGGTTTGCGTGCAAGTCTGTCTGGGAGCTGTGGAGGAGCTCCATCAGCATATAAAGGCTGCCATGGAAACATTACTGAATTCTGTATTGACTGTATTTTGCTCAACCTACTCTATATTACTGAAGATACCAGTGCAAAAAGATGAAAAAACTTTACATATTTACATGCGGATTTTTTTTTTGATAGACTTGGGGAAATGGGGTGGTAGAAATGGACTTAACAGGATAAGTTTGGTGGTGTGGCCACCAGAAACCAGGGCTCATGGTGAGAGTAACAAGACCCCCCCCCCCCCCCCGAATGGTCAAGGACCATGGTTTAGAGGTTCCTGTCAGATCTCTCCTAGATATCCCTTAAATTAAGAAAGCAACTCTTAATGCCTGAAACTGAGGAGGGGCAGCAGGTTTATGAGTTGATGGTACAGTTGCAGCCATTGGGAAGACTCTTCACTGCTTTCCTTCACTTCTTTGTCTCTGTCCCCTGAATTTATCCATGCTGTAGAACCGGAGGCAGGTCAGTGTTAAGTGGGAGAGAGGGTCAGTCCCTTTTCCTAGTGGGCTTCCAACCCTAAAGTTTGAACTTGGGCAGGAGGAAGGAACTCAACAATCAGAGGTCACTTGGAATAAACAGGAAACAGCATTTAGAGTCAGAGAAAAATTGATATTTAAGAGGCAACAGAAAAGTCATATATCTGTTCAAGATTTCTCCCATGGAAATAGAAAAATGTGTGGCCAGGAAATGAATTTTTGATATGGGGGAGTATGTCTGGCCTCAAAAGCAATCTCCTAGGGCACATGGGTTTGTCCCTAAAACATTGTAAACATTGATGGTATGTGGTAAAATCTTGCAAAATGGGCACAGCCAGATGCAGCAGGAATTTAGGAAGAAGAAAAGATGTATAGTCAGTGCGATTTCTTGAAAAAAAGTGATATAAGAGGAGACAATTACCCAACAAGGAGTGAGGGGGAGGTGGCATATACCATGGCATGAACAGAATTTGGAAAGAGACACATAGGATGATATGACTGTCCCCTTGAGAGGTGTAGTTTCCTCCACTGCCTGCATCATGTGCCAGATCTTCATTATTCAATAATGAATGTCAAGTCTAGTTAATTAAAACAAGAACAAGAAAAAAAAAAAAGAGTTGTCAAAACTTGTTTTAAAGGGAAATGGAGAGAAGCGGGTAAGTTGCCATTTAGTCACACAAGTGCCTTCAGTAAACTGAAGACAAAGTAAGAAGGGTCAGCCTTTTACTGCATCCCTTTCACCACTAACTCCTGCTTCAAGATCTGCCAGAAAGGCTTTAAAAGTCTGCTCCCCTTTCCTTCCCTTCCTAATGTGGTGCAAGTACTTTCCTCCTGTAACAGCAGAGTCATAGCTGGATAGTTGGGAGCCCCTTGGCCAGGTTTTTCCTTATGTAGGGACTGTTGCCTGGGTTGGAGACTGGACCAGTCACCGATAGAGCGATACTGTTGGAGCCTAACATTTTTGTTAATGAGTGCATGTGGCCAGTGATTAAATGAACTACTGCATTCTCCTTTTTATGAGAATTGAGTGTTAAACTGAGGGGGGAAATAATCTTATTCATGCTAACAACATTAAGAAAAATCCCATAATACTAGACACAGGGTGTAGGCAGTATAGGACGATCTCAGTTCCAGCTAGCTGTGCATTTGGAAAGGCTACTGGTACCCAAGTAAATAAGTCTTATTTCCCTCTTATTATTTCTAAGTGCTATGAAACAGTATCCCTGTTAAGACATAACCCTGAAATATTTCAGAATAAAGAACTAAAATGTGTGTGGAGTCTTAAATGGTTTGAGGGAGATGGGGAAATAAAGTGTAAGTATGTGCGTGTGTGTGTGTGTGTGTGTGTGTGTGTGTGTGTAAGATTGTGATTTAAAAAATATAAACCAAGTTATACAAGTTTGCACTTTTTTTTATCTACCTTTAAAAAAAAACCTTATTTTAATTTACCTTTATTTTTCAGGAAAGTAAAATAGATGAGCACCATTTTGTTGCAGTAGCTCTTAGGAAACCTGATGGATCTAGCCATGAGGATGTAAGATTTTAAGATTTTTTTGCTTTTTTTCCCCTAAAAAGTATAGTCTTGAGTTGTTCCTTATCAATAGAAACAGTCTTTTGATTTGTATCATATTAGATGATTTTTTTACTTGCTCTATTTAAGGTGATAGATTTAAAAATGGTTTTGTTATTAAATTTTTAAGATCATCTGGAAATTACACATCTTAAAACGTACTTTGCCTTTTCCACATTCAAACTCATATTACAAAGAAAAAAACTTTGGTAGCAGTGTACTATTTTTAACAGAAATTTGAGGTAATCACTTTCAATTGTCTTAACAGTGATTTATTTCCCAATTATTTGTTGACTGTTGAATAAAGGTACTAAGCGGAAGTGTGGTGAATTTTGGAATTATCTTCAAGGTTAGACCCTTTGTCCCTGTTCTAGAAAATGCTTGTCTAAATCACTCCCGACTTACACTCTAAGGTGTGAGAGACTGTGTCACTTGTGGCATAGCATCAGCTTCAGTTATTCCCACCCCAGTCTTTTTTTCCCCCTGGGTCTGTAGTAGTCAGTGAAAAAAATTTGTTAAATCTTAGGGTCAAGGGCTCTTAGTGTACATATTTGAGGAACGTAGTAGTAGTCAAAAGTATTTGAGCAAAAATATTTATATAGCAAGAGTATTTGCATAGCAAAAGTATTTGAGGAACATAGTAATAGTCAAACATGGTGATATGCATTCATGTGAGAAAAAAATGCATGATCCACATATATGCATCATTACTTTTAAAGAAATCACTCAGTCCCAGACCATGCCTTTGGTGAATTAATGAAGGATTACAATTCTTCATAGGTTATTTTAACTTAAAAAAGGATAGCACATTTATTGACTCCTGTTACCTGAAGATAGCCTAACCCAGTTTGCTGTTTTTGTGCTCTCACGTGTCAACTTGTTTATACTCCCTGCCAGTGCCTGAGTTTCCATAGAACTTTACTGTTTTTGTAACATTTAGAACTTCCTTTTTATCACCTTGGAGAGAGCACCTCTTTAGCAGCTTGGGCATAGTGAGAAAAGGATGAGAGTGCTATCAGAAAATCTGGATTCAGGGCCAGGTTTACCACTTAACCTGTGTTGAGAACTGGTACAAAATGTTTGATTCTTCTGAGCCTCAGTTTCCCCATCTGTAAAACTGAGATAATGAGGAGCATAGTTGAAAGATACAGATCATATAAAATAGGTACCAACCCTTGGTAATGCACTATATAGATCCCAGCCTCTACCTTTACTAGATATGTCAAAATGTTAAAGTCTCCGGTTAAGTTGTAAGCTAGGGCCCTGTCTCAGATTACAAGATGTTTAAATTTAGTATAATGGGTCATTTCTAAAGAAGTCTTGCAGGACTGTGCTGTAAGAATGTTATCAGATCTACCCTCTGGAGTAATTTCCCAAAATTTGCCTTGTGCCTCTTCCCAGTCATAATCATCCACCTCCTCCTTGAAGTTATACTTATGGATCCCTTTTAACTCATACCAAATTAGAAATTTAAGTTATTGTAATATACAGAGAATTTGAGAATCCAGTATAATTTCTTGATTTGTTATGTTGATAGAGTATTTATTATAAAGGAGTGTAGACCGTAATCTAGAAATTCTGCGTTGTAATTCAATATTACGAAGATAGAACTTGGTCTTTTCTTCATTGTAAAATTGATGAGATCACCGTGCAGCATACACATAGTGAGGTCATCTGTTTTTTCCCTTTCAGGTTCCATCTCATGATGATTCTAAGCCAGCTCAGAGGCAGTTTACTGTTCTCACCTTCAATGATTTAATATCGTCTGCTGTTCCTATGACCCCTGAAGATCCTTCATTTTGGGACTGTTTTTGTTTCACAGAAGAAATTCCAATACGAAATGGTACAAAGTCATGATATGATTCCCTAAGTAACAGGGAAAAGAAAAATGTTTATAATCTTCTGTATTCACTAAAAATCAAATTCCTGATGGTATCAAATTTTATTTCACAAAACAGTTTAAAGAAAAACTTTTCCTACTAAAAAAAGCAGACTCCCAATTCAAGGTAACTTGCTAGACTATATATTTACCTTTCTCCTCCCCCAATCATGTTGGATTGACAGAAGTAGTAGAGAGGGTGGCAGAATTCTAAAACTCGTTAAGTGCTCATTGTAGAAAAAATTAGGAAATGCAGATGCAAAAAAGGAAAACATTGACATTTCTACTAGAAATAACTATTCTTAAAAACCTTTTTCTTATGAGTCCATATTAATATGCTTTTTTTTTTAAATGGGAACAACTGTTTTATATATTTTTTTTCTTCTAACTGCACATCTACTGTTCTTAAATATACTTCTGTGTCATAACTTTTAGTGACTGAAATGTTCTGTGTGTGTGACTTGGTACCAGTTAGGATGCTTTTGACCAGGCATAGCATGTCCTAATATAATGGACTTAAGTAACCAAGGACATTCATTATCTTACATAATACTCATAAGCACACTTTTTGCCTCAATTTATTTGTTTTGCTTTATTGTCTTCCTTGTGATCGTAGGAGCTGCTGCTGTAACTTCCACATCACATCTTTACAACATTGTATCTCAAAGGTAGGAAGGGCCATTCCTCTCTCACTACTCAGTTTTATCAGTGAGGGAGATTTTCCCCAAGACCCCTCAGTAGATGTTCTGTAGTGGCCTTGACTCAGACTGTGTCACTGAGAATGTGTCCAGTAGAAGTTGGTAAATGAGTAATGACTCTTCTTCCTCCCTGGACGTGGTTTGGCTATATAAGTCCTGATAAGTTGAAGTTTTTTGAAAATGGTACCCTTTTTCTTATTTGATAGTAAAAAACATGATGTAGACAGAATTTTGGCATTTGGCACAGAATCTGACTTTGATGACTTGGTGAAGTACAAGGACTGGGCATATGATATGGAACATTTAAATGTAGTCCGCATCTTTGCAAATGGCAAGTTATGTGGGATGATGAGAAATGACCACCTCCTCTGTCTGTCAAAGCATAGTATAGAAGGCTTTCACAAGGCAAGTAGAAAGCTCAGTCACAGATATGTACATCATTACACCCTCTCATAATGAAGGAAGAGATTTTGTCATAAAGGTAGTGTTTCATTATGTCCTTAACATACCTCTTATTTTTCATGGGTTTACCTATTTTTATAGCTTAAGTGCCTTTTGGGCAATTTGTTATTCTGCAAGAAGTCTTGCAGCAAAGAACTTAGGTAGCTAGCTAGAACCTGCTGAGGAAGCTGAACCCTGACAATGTTAGCCTCTGTGTGAAAGTGGACTCCTGTTAAGGTAGAAACTGAGGTGAAGCTGGAAAGCCCATGCCTGCGTTGGGTTACAATTTTCTCATTTCTCTGCATTAGCCACTTTCAAGGTCAATAGTTTTTACTGAAGTGGTACAGTAAATATCTTTGTAACCACATTTAGAGATACATGGGAAAGTCTTTAAAAAAATTCTAGAAATGGAATGACTAGCTCAAAGGGCTTAAACAGACCTTAGATAAGTATTGGAAGTCACTCTCCATAAAGGCTGTACAGTTTATGCTTCCAGTTAGTGCTATGTGTGACCATCCCTCACCGCTCCACCTGCATACACCCTCGTCAACTGAATTTTTTCTCTTTATTTAATCTCTGCCACTATAAGTGAAGAATGAGCTTATTTTTTAATTTGGAGATCTTTCATAGCATCGAGGGTCATCTGTCAGTGTTGTTATTAGCTGTCTGTATTCCTTGTTTATGGCCTCCATTGTCTGCCTGTTTCTGTTTTAGTAAATAAGACTTAATTTAAAGTGGGAACCTAATATATAAGATGCCAAGACCATCATATTGATGACAGAGTATCATATGATTGTAGTGCATGTCTTGGGGAGTTTGTCTTGTTATTGTTACATATCAAGAAGTGAAATAATCTTGTTTCTATTACTAAAAAGTTGCAGTTGTGTGTAAATTGTATAAAATTAGATACCTTGCTTAGTAAAAAAAAATTGGAATGTTTTATAATTTTTTAAATTTTATTAAGCATGCCCAAGTATTTGAAACATAGTCAATAATCTGTCTTAAAAATCAAGTAGAGGATATGGTAGAGGAAGCATTGTTATCTCTAGCATGAATGTAATGGTGATTTAAAAAAGTGTCATCTGTCTTGTCATTACAATAAAAAATGATTAACATGGAATTTTTATGAGCCCAGCATTGTACTAGACTTCGTGTATTGTTTTCATAAGTTACACTTCTGCACAGGTTATGGAGTCAAGCGACCCACTGTGCCACTGCCTTGATCTCTTTCATTTTCTTACCTCTGAAAAGACACTTATTTTTTGTCATTCACTACCATGTACCCAAATAACCATTGGACACCTAGAGACAGTCTTTTTTACCTATATTTTTAGAAATACTCATGTAATCCAGAAAAGCATGAGCAGGGGAAGGTATCATTTACTGAATACTTACGCAGAGATGGAGAGCTTAAAAGCATCACACCATATCCAGACACCTTCTGGGGAGAAGTCCCTATGTGCTGGGTGACTGTTCATTAAAGTGCTTATGCTCTTTCCAGCATTTCAAACCGGCTGTCCATTCCTTCCAAATCGACTATCCCCTTTCACCCTGCTCGGTACCCCAGGAGAATTTACTTCCATGCACTGTATTAACCAGAATCCCTTTTCCTTTGTCAGGTTTTGCCAATGGCAGAAGCTGTTAGGAGAAGACTGGTGGAAAGGGAAAGAGTTCCGGGTATTTGTTCTCTTGCCTTTCACCTGGCTGTTCAGTGGTTTGGAAAGAGCTGTCATCTTCTTGTATCACTCATGTGGCACTGGTCTCCAGATAGGGAACTCACAGGTTCAGAAACCTCTAGGAGTAGAAGCTGCTCCAACCTTGCCTGACTGCTTCCCCTTCGGATGTTTCATTCAACCCCACCTCCATTCTCTGCTCACTGCCTTTCGGTGTATCTTCTGCTCTTTGCTGCAATTCTGTGATTTGTAGCACAAGTTGCCCCAGTAAATTGATGGTATTCTGGGATTGGACTGCCCATGTACTTGATAAATAAACAGCTTTCTCATTGGGGGAATGGGTGGATGGTGGTGATTTCACATTTACTCAAATTACCAGTTAGTGGGGTGGTTTGGCAGGAGAGTGGATCAAGTGGTGTTGCACTGTAGTCCCTGGGGTTGTGGTGGTGGGTTCTGGGTGTCCAGGGTGCATGTGCAGAAAAAAGCCACTGAAAACAAGAGTGGAACATCTGAAAATACATCTCTTGTAGCTGACAGAAGCAGCCTTCCCTCTCAGGAAAAAAGTCTCATTCCACCCCTACTTGCCCAAAAAAAAACATTTTCAGTGCCATGACCTTTGCTGTGTGCTTATAAGGGAGTACCGGTAGTCCTGGGATCCACACCTACCATTCCTCTTAAGTTCCTTGAAAATACCCCAGTAGCCTGGCTCCCCCAAACAGGAAGGAACACTGATGTGCCCACTTTTGGAAACTTTACGTGATGCAGTTTGCTTTTTAAAAAGACCGACAGTAGCACCTGTTTCCACTAATTGAAAGGATTTTCTCTTTTACAACAAAACAGCAGCACAAACAGTGTGGGTGGGCATGGCATTTCTGGCATGGCATTCAAGCGTGGGCTTCATGTGAGGTGGGTTTTCAGCAGTGGGGCTTTGTAAAAGTTGCTCTAAAGGCTCTGCCAATGGAGCATCCAGGCACCTGAAGCAAGTCTACCTGACTTGCTGCAGGTGTGTTTTCATGTCTTCACTACTTTTGTTAATGTCATTGTATTTTTAGGTTTAATGTGTACCTGGTATGATAGTAGTAGCTTTGGGGAGTCTGGAGACACTCAATTTTTTTCATGTAAATTAGCAGTGAATTTCTTCTTCATCTCAGCACTTCGGCTTTGGAAAAGTTTCAGAGTTAAGGTGTACTTCCAGGTAAGGCAGGCAAAGCGGTGACTGAAGTAGGCTGAAGGCAAAGCAGCAGCTTCCTCTCACTTTAACTGGATGATGATTTCCATTTCCTTGCATTACACTTTCCAAGTTAGTTTTCTACCCTTCGGAATATCTGTTCAAAGCCCTGGCACATTTATACTGTAATCTATCCTCATCACCAATTGTAGAGGAAGCAGGCATCAGTTTCACCAATCTGCGTAGGTTCTTTAATGGCTTTAACAGTCACACAGACATACTGGGCAGGGCAGGCCAGGGCCAGGAACAGGGAGGGACTGGGAGGCAAATGAGCCACCCAGACTCCCTGGAATCTTCACACTTTTCTGGTCTCTCATGCCCATGTTCTCCCTAATATTCATGCTTACTCTCATGCCTTCTGTACATTATTACCTCCTCTCCTAGACCCAGGTGTGCACACTCACACATGGGCACACCCACTGGGCCATCCAGTCATGGGTAAGATACAGTACCCAGGTGCTGGTTTTACAGGCTAGTGGAGGAAAAAGCCTGATCAAACTCAGGGTACACACTTCCACTAGATCGCTCAGCTTTCTACTTCATTAAAGAAATGGAAGCTTATCAGGAGAGCACTTCATAGAATTGGCAACATCACACTGCCCACCTACTAAGGAAACTAAAGCAAGTTTCCCTCCTGTTTCCATGGATGAACCATGTTACTAGTTGCAGCCCTTAGGCACCACCTCCAACCCCTCATCAAATAATTGACACTAATAGCCCTGCTTCCTCTCTGCTGAAGGTGTGTTTTTGCTTCAGTCTTGCAACTTGCAGTTGTTTCTTCTCTCTTCAATAAATGAATGACCCTACTTATGCTACTGCCAGATTTCTCTCTTCATAGTATGGTAGTATGGGCTCTTAATTCTCTTTGTTCTCTTGCAAATCCTGATTAGGTTGTCACTCCCCAGTTCCACAGAAAGTTTCTTTTTCATTTATGAATGCCATTAACATTACTAGAGCTAGTAGTCAACCCTCAGTCCCCCTACAGTTAACTAATTGGCACCTACAGATGATTAGTCCTCTGAAATTATTTTCACTCAATTTCTAAGGCATGATAGGGTGCTTACCTTAGCCCCTCTAGATTTAGTTCTGATGAGCTCAGAAGCCCATTTTCTCAGTGCTGCCACTCACAAGATGAAGGGAGCATAGCAAAAAGAAAGTTGTTTTTATTTTTTATTTTTCTTTTGAGACTAGGTCTCGCTTATTTTTGCCCATGGAACCGCAGGCTCACATTGCCTGGGGTACCACAGACTCAAGCAATCCCCAGCCTCAGCTTTCCAGGTAGCTGGGATTACAGGTGCGCACCATCAGGCACAGCTATCTTTTTGAAATTAAGTCTCGCTACTTGCCTCCAGCGGGACTCAAACCCACAACCCTGGCCCCAGCTGTGACTTCCTAGGCTGCCACCTACAGGCATGTGCCACCATGCCTGGCCAAGAAAGTCATTCTTTTGCCTAGTATTTTGGTAAGCAAGCCTGCTTTGATGCAGGTGTCACATTTCTAAAAAAGTATAGAATTTGAATATACCCATAGGTGGACTTTGGATCTTGTATATTTTTCTCTGCTATGATTTCCGTTACCCTTTATCATCAGCTAAATATATTTTACCTTTTGCAAAATTTAGCAACTGAGAATATTAAAATTTGTTTCCCTATTAAGGTGTCAGAATAATACAATGAATTCATAATGTCAAGGCAGTGGCTGTTATTTTATTCTAAAATACAGAGAAAAAGATCATTGCTTTTGTTACAAGAGTTTAGCATATGTTCTTGATGACATGCCAGAGCTCTGTTGGTGAACAACCATAGTATGTTTTGGAAGCCAGATATTTATAGCTAGGGACTATTGTTCGCTTTTTGGGTGTATCTGTTTAAATTAGAAATAAAAATTCTTTTCCATAGATTTTATGTTTGAGAATGAGCTTTGTTCAAAATGCATTTCATGTTTGCATTGAAAAATTTAATTCCATTGGATTTGGATTATGTGGCCATTACATTGGTAGGTAAATAATTGCCATGCCTTTCATTCTGTTACATAGTTAGAAATACTTTGGATATACTCTGATCATTCATGAACTCCAGTTTTTATTTGCCTTTTGTAAACCACTATTCTGAGATCAACTTACTGAGTTTGATCAAGTGACTATTGAACACTTGCTATGAATTGGCTTGATGTGGTGAGATACAGAGATGGCTTCTATCCTCTGCATGAGAAAGATGTTCTTTGTTTCTTTATTTCCCTGTATGTAACTTGTCAAAACACAAGATTAGAATTATTTGTCAACTTCTGGAGTTGCTCAGGTGAAGTTTGAAACCAGCCCCCTGCAAGAGGAAAGAAGACTGAAGAAAGAGGACATGCCATTCCAGATTGACAGATGGTATAAGGTAAATGAGTTGGTCAGGCTTTTTCCTCCATTAGCTTCTGTGATCAGCACCGGTGGAATTGTGTGTTCCCCATGGTTGTGCATGCCTGACCCAATGGGTGTGTGCATGTGTGAGTG
Organism: Uropsilus gracilis; assembly: GCA_004024945.1. Lineage (NCBI taxonomy): Eukaryota > Metazoa > Chordata > Mammalia > Eulipotyphla > Talpidae > Uropsilus > Uropsilus gracilis. The sequence continues at coordinate 118,972 of PVHY01000357.1, read as the reverse complement.
AACTCACCAGGACCTAGAAAGAGAGGTTAGAAGGGTGGTATAACCCTGAAAGAATACATGAGAGGGCACAGAGGATGAGAGAGGTGAGCACAGCAAAGCATATGTATGAAGAAAATTCTAGAGAAAGAGCTTGAAGATCACTGGGGGGACTTAACCTGCCTCCCAGCCACCCTGACCCTGGCCCTGCCTGATGTGTCTATAAAATTGGTAGAAACAATAAAGAATCTATCCAGATTTGATATGCTTGTGCTACAGTTGGCATGATGAGCAGGATGGCTGCATTACAGGTGGCAGTTTTATTAAGCAAGGAATCTCCACTCTGGCCCACCAGAATCTCAAAACTATATGAAGGCCTTAGGTAGATTTGGTCCTATGTACTGTCTAGATGGTCTTAGTAACACATCACATTTGGGTGTCCCATACCAATGTTTTAAGTCAGTGCTGGATCACATTTATGATGAGGGTTCCAAAATTCCTATTGCCTATTGATTTCATAGCTACTGGCTCTCAATACTTTTTTCTTACCAAAATAGCATCATTTTTTCTTGTGCTTGACTTAATCTGATATTACTTTGTTCACCATAGTCCCTAAGTATTTAAAACTCCTGCTAATATTGCCAATGAGAGGTCTCGTGACATGGAGTGATTAACCTGGAAATGAAATTAAAAATGACTAAAGTCTGAAAATGGAAAATCAGTGATGGTTATAGCTCTCCTTTTACTGGTGATCTTCATCCCAAAATCAAACTGGTTCATTCTCCTGACGAACCTCAGGAGCTGACCTCCTAGAGCTGACCAAAGGCTCAAGGAGTTAATAGCAGCTAAGGAGGAAAGCCTATTACTTAAGAGTAACCTTGTCCTAGGCTGTTGCTACATCTGGGAAGACACCGGTACAATTCTGGAAGGATTACAACATCTGTGACCACATAGGAAACTTGCTTGTAGTGATATCACCAAGGAGTGTATGAGGGAAATCTGAAAGAAGGCACTCAAGATTCATCCATGACTTAAAAGCATTTGTCAATGATGAGAAGTTTCAAAACCCAACAAGGCTGTGATTGTGGTGGCAGGAAACCTGGGTGTGAATGAAAGTAATGTTGAGTTCTTGAAGGTGTAGCCTGAAGAATTGAATAGTGAGGAGTTGTTGGAACTAGAAAAGTTGAAAAAGAGGCAAGAGAGGAGAAAAAGAAGAGCCCCAAAGAAAATTCACAGTGAAGCATTGACAAGAAACTTAGGTAGACCTCAACAAGCTTGTTAATACAGCGGATTGTTCACAGTGCCTTTTGGCTTGCAAGCAAATCTATGATTGAAAAAAGGAACAAACGAAGCAAAACCACAGGGACATATTTTCAAAAAGAGTGACACCTCAGAAAACAGATCATCCAAGATATAGCCCAGAGGTGAGATTGCTTTTGTAGGAGAGAACAATGCCACATGAGACATTGATCCTGGAGACCTCCAATGGAGAGAAATGTGGCAGTAGAAAATAAAATATTGATGATCTCATACCTGTGTAGACCTGGGCAAAATTTTTTGTCTGTGTCTTAGTTTTCAACAAAAATAAAACTTTAAAATAAATAGAAAAACTTACAGAATAAGGATATACAAATATTTTTATACAGCTGTATTATATATACTTTAAGTGCTCTTAAAAAATAAAAAAAATTAAAATGACAAGTTTATAATATAAAAAGGTTATAGTAAGTTAATAAATTGAGTGTAGCTTGTGCTCAGTGTTTGTAAACTCTAGAGCAGTGTCCAGTAATGTCCTAGGCCTGCATGTTCATTCACCACTTACTGACCTCCCCGAACCCCCAAGCTGCTGCCAGTCCAGCAAGCTCTGCTTTACAGAAATGTCCCATTTTAAAGAAATCTGTCATACTGTTTTTTTTGCTGTGTCTCCTGTTTGTCTTAATATATTTAGATGTACAAATAGCACTGTGTTATAGTTGCCTGAACTGTTCAGTCATCACCTGCTATACAGGTGTGTAGTCTTGAACCAGAGCTAGGCTAGACCAAAAAGCATGGGTCTGTGGTTAGCTCCTCCACTGAATTTGTGTAGATATGCTCTGTGACATTTGCATGGTGATGAAATCACCAAACAACACAGTTTTCAGGATGTATCCCCATTATTAAGCAAAGCATGGGGTTGCATCTTTGAAAAGCTCAAATTAAGGGCACCGTATGTGTAATATACATTCTAAGGAGAGAGCACAGGAATAGGGAGCCTTCAGTAGACCCCCATTACCCCCATCTAAGTCAGGTCCACCAGGGTTGATATCTTCTCAATGATCTTGTCAGCACTAGCTATTTAATTCAAATCTAATTGTGTTCAATGTGAATGTACATTATGAAACAGCTATATAATAATACATTGAATAATATATAAGATACAATAATACATTGAAATCCAATATAATTTAGGTGTTTGAAATAGGTCCAGAATAGACCTACTATAGACGATGAAATGCTTGCAGTGAATGGTAACTAAAACAAAGAATCTGACTACTCAAACATAAATTCTGGTTATTTCCCTTTGAACTCGAAAAGAAATAAGGGCAGCTGAATGAAATGTTAATCTTTTGAACTTGAAGACAGTAAGTATACTACCTAGTAAAAATTGGTTTATAACATTGCTGAATATCTATAATGATCATATAATTAACTTGACATCTCTTTCATTTGAATATTCAAGATTAAGAAGATAACCTTGAAGTAAATGAGTTAAAACCATTTTAGAACTGAGCCAGGCTGGAAAAAAATGGATCCTAGATGTCTTGATAGAGTTTTAGCTTTCCTTTTTATCACTTAAAAGGAAGTACAATTCTTAAATGATAATCATCATGTGAAATAGGTCTTGTTTCCAAAAAGAAAGTGTCTTGTGATTGTTGGTCAAGGAAATATCCTTACTGTATTTTCTTTTATAAGAAACATGCTTTGAGTATCAAATATGTTGTATCTTTGAGTTACCCCTTGCAAAGTGACTTTGTTGTTGTTGTTGTTGTTGCAAATTTGCAGGGTTTAATATACTAAAGAACAGATATGTTTATATCTTCCTGAACTCTAATTACATTTATGTCTAGAATTATCATTAAAAATAGTATTTCTCAAAAACAATTGGATAAGTTATAAGTTGAGATAAATTTGTTGCCAATGTAGCAAATAGAAAACTCTTCCCAAAACAGTTATCTAACATTTTACAAGAAAATAAATCTTTTATATTTTAATTCATTTATGTCCCAATCATTTGTGTTTTATACTATTTTTACTATGTGAATGAAAAATAGCAATATATGAACATTTTAGAGTTTAAGGGTAACCAGAAATAAATGCAATACATTGCATCCAAAGTGTAATCATACAGTTTTTCCATCATGAAAATAATTATGTTTTCATTTTTGAGAAATTTCATCCTTTTTAAGAATTCAAATTGTGAGAGAATTTTTAACTAATTTTTTATTAATCATTTTGTTGTTTACATTTTTATGTATATATATATGCATATTTATAGTATATCGTTTCATTCTCTGGGGTTCTCCCTCTACCTTATCGCCCGTGAACCTTCATCTTGATCAATCAGGGAAGCGAAGAGCTTGAGAATGTTTTCTATTAAACCTGAAACAGGGCAAGAGCAAATGTCTTTGAGAAGCATGGTTCATCTTTATGAAGTACCTAGGAAAGAGTGTAATGGACACTTGGGATGAGTTCAGATTTTTCATCTCCCTTTCTTTAGGGGAATCCTTTCATTAAGCGCTGCAGTTTTATGGAGTGAGCCAGATTTTCTGGTTACAGGATATTCTCAGTACCTTAAAGTCCATATATCTGCTGACAAACTGCCTGTGCATGCCAGTATTGTCTCTCTAGTAAAACAAATTAAATTATGGTTTTGTCTTGCTTCAAAAGCTGGAGTTGTCCCTTTCTGTCTTCTAGGTTCAATTATGAAATCCTTAATAAGATTTATAATACTCCAGTCACAAACCTCCTTCCCAGTCCTCATTTCTCTACTTTATTCCACTATGATTCTCTGTAGCCACACCTGCTCCTCACTGCTCTCCCACCTGTCAGACCGTTTACCCTCAGCCATCTTCTGTTCTGGCCCTTTTCAGTTGATTGGTTCCGTTTAAATTCATGAGCAGCAATACTCAGTGGGGGGTAGTGCAATCACACACTACTGCATCTCTCTGGTTCACTCATGAGAGGTCTGCTACTTCTTACCTTTCTTTCCTCCAACCTTTAATACATCACTTCTCAGTTCTCACTCTGCTGATTATTGTGTTCCCTATTCTATGAGAAGAGCAAATCTTTCAAAGAGTTCTTCCTCAAGTTCCTTCTGTGACATCCACTATCTCCCTGCATCTGCACCATGCACTCTCTCTTTCTCCAGTTAGAGAGCCATGAACAGTACTTCGGGCTAAGTCAGACCTGTATGCTTGAGATTCAATTCCTTTAACTGGATACACTCATCACCTAGGTGGGACAAGCACTGTGTTGGGAACCACTGAGACAGGAAGTTTGAAATCAGCCATTGAGGTGACCTGTCACAAACTTCTACCCGCATCATCTCTGACAAGGGAATCAAACCCTAGGCCTACAGTAATATGTAGTGTGAAAGATGCTTCCTCCTTTACCAATCAATGGGGGAAGAAAGCCACCAAAATTGGCTGTGGCCCCATGGCAGAAATGCTAACGAGAGAGGAGAGGAGTTTGACTAACCACCTGGGAAAGTCTGCTCCAGCAGCGAATGCCTCACCACCATTGGCTGGGAGTTGTATTCCTAAACCTAGATATCAGAACTGTATGGCACAGAACCAGCAACTGGTGACAGACACCAGAAAGGATCCTGGAGAAATGCATCACATCTGCCCTACAAGTTCCCAATGTGCTCGGCCTGACTATCTGCCTCAGCTACTCCTAAAGATCCAAGCAGCCTCATCTATTGTTGTCCAGGAGTGCAAGTCCACACCCAGGAAAAAAGGACATAGTTCAAGAGAAAGAAAAGACCAGAGGACCAAACAGACCAACAGCTTGCAGCAAGAGGAGTTGGAGTGACCAGACGGGGAAAGGTGGGAAGGGGGGATGAGGTGGAGAATAAGGGGTACAATACAACCATGAAAACATGACCAATGTTGTATGATGGTTACAAAATAAAAATTATATTTAAAAATATCCTTTTGATCCCATTCCTCCCTCTTAGACTGTCCCATTTTTCCATTTACCTTTTCTCCAAAAACTTGAGGTATATTCATTATCTTCGGTTTCCTTTATCCACTCATTCAAGTCAGACTGACCTAGAACTGGAGTTCCTTTTTAGAAGGTCACCAAAAATCTCCATATTGGTGAGTCTTTGAAATACTCAAATGTTCATCTTACTGAACCTATCAGCAGTGTTTAACTCAATGTAAAAACTCTTAGTGTTGAACTCAGAGTTCTTAAAACTAATTGAGTAAACAGTATGAAGGACAATGCCAACATTCTGGGAAGAAGGAACTGAACAATTTGATACTGTTCGTGGAGTAAGGTGATGGAAAAAGAGGATGGTTCTTATTGGCATGGTGAGACATTGGGTTGGAAATAGCTTTGTTTATTTTTTTTCTTTTTTGAGTCATGGTGAATAGCAAGAAGAGTTCTTCCTCAAGTTCCTTCTGTGACATCCACTATCTCCCTGCATCTGCACCATGCACTCTCCCTTTCTGCTTCTATGACACAGTGAATCGCTGAACTAGTCCTGACTCAGCCAACTACTACAGAAGGACACTGTGCAGGTGAACTGAAACCCAGACTCAGACAAACCTTGGAAACTATGCACACAGAAGAGCTGAAAATTATCTCTACTGAGAATGTGACTTCCCAAAAGGTTTTTGCCAGTTTCCTCTACACAACTGTCCTCTAGTGTTCTCCAGTTCTTGTCATTGTTCATACAAAGCTTCATCTCCCAATCAGAATGCCATAGTCACCCCCAGCTGACAGTCATTCTGTAACCTGAGTTGGCCTTGCCATTCTGGTTATCTGCTCAAATATGTATCTGCTATATGTGTTGAGTTTACAGAGGGGAGGAAATGACACTAGTCTCTGCATCCAGACCTCTTTAGCATAGTGCCAGACAGTTGGTTCTTTCACCCACAAGAATTTTTACAGATGTTATTTTATTATCCCTTGTGATAACTACCCAGACCCCAGTTGGTGTGTTTCCAACACAGCTTGCTGAAACCCATTTTAAATGCCTTGTTTCCATGAGCTAGTTCGTAAACTGGATGAGGGCAAAACTGAAGTTCACTCTCGCTTTGATGTATGAAAGAGGAAAACATGAGAGTTGTGGACTGAATCTGATCATGTGTTATAGCTGACAGATGGTAAGTGCAAGCATTTGCTGACAGGGAACCATTAATTTCACTCAAATCTTAGTTGACCAGGTCTCCTTCAAAATCCATCATGAATGTTATCTTATTGACTTTTTTCAGGCTAAATTTTATGCCACTGTTTCAGCTTTCCACTGCCTTGGTCATAAATTTGTATGTTGTTGTTTATTGGTTGGTAACTCTGTCTCCTCACTGGATGGTTAATTCCTCAAGGATAGAAACCATTTCTTATTGATCAGCAAATCCTTTGTTTCAGCTGTGCCTGATATAATGGGATTCAAAATTTGCTCAGTAATTGAATGAGTAAATGGTTCACAAAGAATAATTCCTCTTCAGATTATAATATTACTGCTCTGAGTTACAGACTGTTGTAGCAAAAACTTTATCACAAAATGATGTCATGTTGGAGGAGAGATTTCTGGTAAATAATTCAGAGTACTTCTTGAAACTATGTCATTAGGTATCTAATGCATGCTTGTTAAATCAATTGAATAAAATGTATAGAACAGTAGAAAACATCATTAGTAGAAACAGTGAACCCAGTTACAGTCCCATTATTGCCCCTGACCTTGACCTAAAAGTTTGAGTTCTACTGTCCCTTCTGGTTCTTATGCTCTATGGCTAGATGAATTTATAAGTGGAAGTAAACTAAGTATCAGCACACCAATGAAATTATTGAAAAGGCAAACAAAAATACCGGTCCTCAAAGCACAGTTAATTTCTATAACAAGAAAAGATATGAGGAAGCCTCTCTGTCAGAGGTTTCCATTGGAGATGGATTATCTTGAAACTGTAGCAACAAACCCAGAAAAAACTGTTGCTTCACAATTTGCCTCATGACAGATATAAATAGAAACCCACATGCTTTCTGTTGTTCAAATGGATCTAATTCTAAAATGGAAAACTTCATAGAAAGTCAAGATGTCCCATGAGGCCAACAACAAAATTGTAACATAATGCTTTATCAGATCTGAAGGGCTTTAAGGCCCCATTGCTAAAAGAGTATCTTTTTGTGAGGTCCACTAAGTCTTTCTACATTGGCATAAACTTACTGAAAATGCCATACTATTACTTTACAGGGAAAAATGTACAACATATTTCTTTAAGGCATTGCATATAACTTGCCACCACAAAAATCTAATATTGATTCACTTACTGATATTAATTGCTCTCTAATTGAAGGAGGAATTTAAGAAGTAGGTATAACTAGTCATTTAGTAACAGGGTGCCCCAGGTTCATTTATCAAATTGATTGAGAAATGATCAGACAAGGAGGGTCCCTCCCAAACTACTAAAAAGTGGAATATTCAGAACATCAGCGCAGTAGCAATGGGCCAAAGATAGTTTCAGAAAGGTAGTCTGGATAACATGGGAAATCTCAGTGAGCCTTGGTAACCTAGGAGAATCTTGCAACTCAGTGGAACTTAGTGGCCTAGGAAACCACCTGTGGGCCTAGTCAATCATCAAGAGACACAACACAGAGAGAACCAGTGGCCAAACCCTACTCCTTGCCCCATATGCCTATATAAGCACTGACTTTTCACCCCTTCAGTGGCTATGAATTCAGGACCTCTCTTCACTTGGAGAGGTTTCCTATCCTTCCTCTTGTCTATCAACTGGCTGTCCACTCAGGACCCATCTCTGCTGAGAGAACTTTCCTGTTCCTTCTACCTATCAATCTTGCTTTCCTGTAACTTGGTCTTGATGTTAAATTCCTTCCTTGTCGAAGACAAGAACCAAGAAAGAGTCCATGTGAGGCACTTGAACTATGGGTCTACTCCCCAAAACCCTGATTCATGATGATATGTGTATTCTAAAACTGTTTGAATTGATCAGTTCCAAGTTTACAGAATTGTACTTGCAGAAAATTGAGTGCTGCTTGAGGTAGAGTGTATATGTGATATAATTAATAGGGTTTCGGGTCTTATTCAGATAAGTTAGCAAATGTTTGGCTTATCTTTCAGTTTGAAGTGACTTTTAAAACAAAATTCAAAATTTTTTTTCCAGTAATAAGATGTGGGGTTCAAAAAATTATGAGTAAATTGGGTTGTTAGATTTGCTTCAGAGAAAAAAAGACCTAGTTCCCAGAATTGTCAAGAAAGGGAAATATAAACCCAGCTTGCACTAATATCTGGGACTCAGGATAAAACACTGTGTATCATTATTCACTACCTAAAAAGAAGTTACTGACAAACTTTAGGAAATTCTTGAGAAACTTGCAAAGTCACTACTGTCCAATTCTCACCCTGGAGATTTGAACCTAATAGGATTAGATACAGAAATCTACATTTTTAACAAACATCTCACCAGATAATTTTCCTAAAAATGAACGGTTCTCTTGTAAAATTTCAGTTGTTTATAAAGAGAGTTTTCCTAAAAGAATAAAATTAATCCTTAGGAAAAATTAATAAAATTAATTAATCCTAATATTTTACTAGGAATATTCCATGCTCATCACCTCAGACTTCAAAAATGTAGGTACATAGGCATAATGACTTTATATATATTTCAAAGCATTTGTTCTCAATAGAATAAAAGCTCAATTTTCAACTTTCACTAATTTATTTTCTTTAATAAAATTTTACTGATTTACAATACTGTGGACATTTTTATTACACAGTAATACACCTTTACCTCTATTTGTGAAAAAGCCTCACCTCTTACCAACAGAGTTCTAGTGTTATTTCCCTTATCAGGTTTATACCTCCTACTCTTCCCTCATGTCCCATCCCAACCCTCCCTAATTATACCATATATTTCACAATCTAAGAGCTATTTCTGTTTTGATTTGTTAGTTTCTTTGTCTTGGTTATTTATATACTACATATGAAAGAAACCATCTGGTATTTGTTTTTCTCCTTCTGACTTATTTTGTTTAGCATAATCACTTCAAGTTTCATCCATGTTGTCTCTAAAGACAAGATTTCATCTCTTTTAGTGACTAAATAATATTCCATTGTATGTGTGCGCACACACCTCACATCTTTATCTAGTTGCCCATTGATGGACATTAAATTGATTCTATTCTTTGCTTATTATGGATAATGCTGCTATGATCATATGATGACATAAATCTTTTCAAATTAGTATTCTCCTACTCTCTGGGTAAATGTCTAGCAGGGGGCATTGCTGAGTCATATGATATTTTCATTTTTAGATTTTTAAAGGCATCTCTTAAGTTTTTCCTAGAGATTGCACCAATTTTTCAAACAATGAATGGGAGTTTATTGTATCTTCATCAGCACGTATTTCAAGTATTTCTGATATAGGTCAAGAACACTTGAATTTTAAAGTTGTCCCTCATTGTCTGCTCAAATTGAATTTTTTAAAAATCAAATTTTTAATTGAGACAACATTCAGACTCCCCCATTAGATATCATATTGTAGTGCACCCACCACTAAATCACCTGTAATCTTCCAAGAGAGTCCATTGTGATTGCTTCCCACTTTGTTCTTTCCTCAACTTCCCCAAGTCCTCTCCAGCCCTGAAAGCTTCCATTCTATAATCAGCTTTCAGTGTTTATTTAAAAAAATTTTCTTTACCTGATCCTTAGTTGATTTCTTTATTTTTCACATATAAGAGACACAATTCAATATAGGATGGTCTTACTTATATGACAGATATAGGGAAAAACAAACAAATGAATAAGAAAAATTAGAAACAACTGACAGGGCTAAACAATGGAGTGAGAGAGGAGGAGGAGGGGGTAAAAAGGTGGGAGAGGTGGAGGGCACAAAAGAGTAGGATAGTTAACAGTTGTTAGGGAAATGATAAAATCCCAGGGTACACAATAATGTAATACATACATATATATATACACAAAAAATAGATAAAAAAAAAAAACCATCAGCCATTACAGAGATATTTGACATTATCTGTGGACATCTCTTCTATACTATTCCCCATTATACATTCCCAGAAATAATAATCAATACAATGGATCTGATGTTTATCATTTGTGCGGTATTTGAAACTTAAATCACACATATGAGTAAACAATATATTATTTTGCATGATTTATAATTTTTAAATTATGGTATTGTGATATGTATACATGTCTGTAACTTGTTTTCTTATCACAAAAAAATAAATAAAAGAGACAATCCAGTACTTATCTTTCTCCTTCTGGTTTATTTCATTTAGCATTATCCCTTTCAGCTCCTTTCATGTTGTTGCAAATGGCATGAGTTGATTAATTCCCATTGTATATATATGCCACATTTTTATCCACTCATATGTTTGGGGGGTTTTGATTTTTTCCATAGCTTTTATTGTAAATAGTGCTGCAGTAAACATAGGAGTGCAAGTCTCCTTCCAAATTAGTATTTTTGAATTTTTTGGTAGATGTCTCTGGAGTAGATTTTCTGGGTCAGTTTTAATATTTGACATATGTCCATACTGCTTTCCATAAAGACTAACCTAACCTGCATTCGTACTAATAGTGTAGGGAGAGTCCTTTTTTCCACATCTTCAACATTCATTTCTAGTCATTTCAATATGAGCCATTCTCACAGGTGTGAACTGACATTTTATCCTGGTCTTGATTTATATTTCCCCAACTCTAGTGATGATGAACATTTTTTCCTATGTCTGTTGGTCATCTTTATCTCTTCTTTGAAGAAAGCCTGTTTAACTTTTCTTTCCACTCTTTGATTGGGCTATTGATTTTCTTTTTGTTCAAGTGTATGTATCAGTCCCTTATGTGAATGGTATACAATTATTTTTCTCATTCAATAGGAAATTTTTTTATTTATGGCTTCTTTCACTGTTTAGAAGTTTTTTGGTTTGATGTGTGCCAGTTGTTTATGTTCTCCTTTGTTTCCTTTGTTTTCTTTGTTGTTGTGGACAAATACAAACAGATATCACTGAAACTATGTCATCAAGTACTTTGCTTGTTTTCTTTGATGTATTCCATTTCATCCAAGTCTTTTATTCATTCAACTAGAGTCTTTTAAGGTTACTTGAGAAGTTTAGCTAAATTGCCCAATTAATCTTTTCTTTCATTTTGTTTTAGCGGAGAAGTAAAGTTTCACTAGTTTACATCTTCATTTTCCATTTATGATCTTATGCACACCAAGGTATATTTAACTTGGTAAATGCATAAAGATGAATACAATAGTCACTGTCCTCAGAGTTTATATTTTTGTAGTGGGTAACATATACATATAAATACATGTAATAAGTGTTATTGATATTACTATAACAACTACATGCAGAATATGATTGAAAGCAAAAAGCTGAGTCAACTTTCTCTGGGTGGAAAATTTTCTCCCAGAGAGGTGTAGGAAAGAGTTGGTATTTGACCATTTGACCCTAATTTACCCCAGCTTCATTGACATATCACTAACAAATATCAGCGTGTAAATTTAAAATGTACAATAAGGTGATTTGGTATACATGTATATTATAAAATGATTAATTTTATTTTGTCAAAATTTTCTCTCAAGCTTTGCCCGAATCTTCCATGAGTCACAAAGTCAGGTTTAATAGAACTATTAAATCAGGTGCTTCATCTTTCTTGTGCCTGCTTGTCACCCATTGATAGGTAAACTTAGGCATAGTTGGTGTCTAAAAAGGGGAAGAAAGTGATCTTATTATTAATAAATCAGTCTTTTTATTGTCAGTGTGTGATGACCAAATTACCTGTTAATCAGTTTCCCTAAACAGATGGCACCTCTGTGACTTAAAATAAAATTAGGAGTATTTATAAAGGTCTTAAATATTTTTTAATTCATTTTATTGATTTGTCACAATTGTGCATTAATTGATCCCTCCTCCTTCCTCCATATCCCCCCTCTGTATCCCCCCTTCAGTCACTCCTTCTCCCATTTTTCTGCAAATTGTTGGTTGGTTAAGTTGATGTTCAGTTGTTGGTTGTTTGGCCTGTTGTTCTCTTCTGATATCTGGTAAATGTGTGTGTGGTTTTTTTTTGTTTGTTTGTTTTTTTGTTTGTATTTTAAAGCTCTTAAATCTTAAAGAAGGTGAGAAAAATCCAAATAAAATGCATGAAAATAAAAAAGTCACCTGCCTGCTCAAAGATTCATTCTAATGCATACAGTGCATTCAGGTCAGATTTACATAGTCTCTATAAAGAGCAGCAAATGAGATACAAAAAATTATGTTTGACTGACTTAACCCTGTTTTTATTGCCAGTTTATCTGGTTGTTCATTTGTTTATTTAGTCTTGAGTTTCAAAAAACAAATATAAACATTTAAGATCCTGTGAAATTAATTACTGCCAACTATATTGAGTTGTATAAAACTCATTCAACTGAGTTGTATAAAACTCATTCAATTGGTTTATTTTTATAAAATTTTTTCTATAAAACGAGTCTAGCATTTATCATTTCTGTAAGCAGGAATCCTATGAGAAACAACGTGAAAGATATGTCTCTTATGCTGGATTCTCTGCATACTATGAAACGTGTTTCTGAAATTCATTTACCAAATGTATGACTTGAAAAGAAATTCTATATATGCAGGAAAGGAAACCTGAGCAGGTCAAATGATGGCTTCCAGATTAATTCCTGTACAGAGAAGGCCACACAGGGCCTTGGGCAGAGTGCTGAGTCCCTTCGATGACTGGGGTGACGAGAATGTGAAGAGTGAAACTAATTTTGGATTTTAGGTTGGCGAAAAGAACAATAGGCAAGGCTCTAATTGAATAAAATATTCAATCAATATCCAATAAAATAATTCAAAGACAGCACCGATTAGCGAACTCTTAGCTAAAATATTAAGCTAATGATTAAATGAGCTCAGGGTAATTGGAAATAACAGTATAAATGAATTAACTTTATAGTTCAAGCTTATTACATTAACAGCAGTTGATATTTTAAATGAGATGGTGATAATATTGGACTGGAGAGGAAACCCAAATCTAAACTATACACTCCATAGAGCTGATCACTTGAAATTGGGTTTTGAGCAAACATCTTAGTGTTTGCTTAGGGAGTATATTTGACAATATGCTTTTGTGGAGCTTTCTGGGCTTTGTTCCATTCAGCAGAATGCTTTGCATATATTGGAGATGGTTAACTTACATGTTTTGCATAAAAATTGTGATTTGTTGGTGTGTAAAGACTCTACTGTGACTCCCTCACACTCACCAAAGGTGAACTCAGCCAGCTGGTGAATGTATTAATTGACGTTTAGTTACAAGTGTCAGAAACCTATCTAGTTTTTGCAGAGGGGGGGGGAAATGAACTCATATATCTGGAAAACTGACACTTGATTTGTATCTACTATGACCCAGGCACATTCACATTCTAGAGTCAGGACTCCTGGGTTCCAGCCTTTATGATTTCTGGTGTGACTTTATCTTTGCACCTTTGATTTCTTATTTATGAAAGAAAGAAAATAATAGTGTGTACATACTGTTGCAAGGGTATAGTGAAGTCATAGGTGTGAAGTACTTAGGACAGTGCAGTTATTTCATTCATCCTGACAACATCTCCAGCAAGGACAGTTATCATTTACAAAAAAATGAACAGATCCAGAAAACATACATGATTTGCCCAGGGGCACAGAGCTACTTGACAGGGCTGCTCAGTTTCCTCTTTGTGTTGGCTTCTGATCAATAACAGCTGTGTTTCAAGAAGATTATTCCAGTGAAGAATTGTAAAATGAAGTTAAAGGAGAGAGAAAAACAGCTCTTTAGAAAGACTTATTAACAATCCACCTAAGAAATCATGAAGGTCTGAGTTTGACTAGTGAAAGCTAGAATACATAAGATGGGATGGACTTGAAAGGTATTATAGAGTTGTTGGAATTTAGCACTGAGTTGAATAATAAAAAAGAAATTGTATAATCATGGCAAGTACGTGTACCCAGTGAATGTCTGGTATAAAGATGCTGGTTAGTTTCCTCCCTCCTCTCCCCCTCCCCCTCTTACTCTCTCTCTCTCCCTTCCCTTCTCCCCCCCCCCATGAATGAATAACTACACCAACAATTAGATCATGAGTATCTGAGAGTATTGCGTTGTAGGGACATTTAAGAGGAAAAGCAGGTTTGGGAGGGAGGCTGATGAACTTCATTTTGAGTGCAATCCTTTGGAGAAACCAGTCAAATATCAAGCAATTCCTAACAGACTACTGGAAATACTTAAAACCAGAGTTTAGGGGAGATTTTAAAACTACCAGTAGAACCTTCTGTATGTGTGAATATGAAGTCATATAATAAATTGAAATCTCCAATGAATAATATATTTGGAAATGAAGAGGAATAAGGCAGATAGATCCATTGGGCAATGGGAGGAGAAAGGAGAGTTTGAGGTGTGGGCTGCAAAGGAACTGCTAGGGACGGAGGCAGTAAGGCTGACATAGTCCAGAGTATGAGGGAGCAGAAGCACTCCCAGGAAAGAAGCCATAGGAACTTAAGATTTCAGACCATTTCTCCAACATTGTTTCAATAAAATAATGGGAATAGAAACAACCTTTTACTGGGTGGAGGCATAAATACACAGGTTATGTAGAATATACATTACCTAGTTGTTGGATTCTCTCTCAGCTGAGCAAGATCATGGGAATGGCCCAGACTTTATCAGACTGTTCACTTAGAGCACAAAGGGTTGCTCTTGCCAACGCTTGCTTAGAAGAGGGCCTGACTGCAATTCTGAATTTCTCCTGCACTCTTGTGCATTGGCTTGAACTAGCTCAGGTTAGTCCCCAGAACTCATCGAAGCCTCTCTCAAAGGTTAAAAAACGTTCCTACCAAACAAACTTTATTCCTCAAGTTACTATCTGAAAAGGACCAGAGAGAAAAGAGAGACACTCCCCCCCCAAAGGTGGGCATGGAGAGTCATATAAACCCTCTCACCAAAGTTCACTTTGCTGTTTATATCTTGACCAAATGCAGAAAACTAAAAAAGAATGCATGTTTACCAAAGAATCAGAACACTGAAGAATTTGTATTAGGAGAGGGCAGACTGCCAACATTTGTAGAAATCAAGCAGAAAGAATGAAAAGTGCTAACCTAGGTGCTCTCTGAGTTTCTGAATGTTGCCCAGGTATGTTGGTCAGCTGGAGTGCAGATGGGAAGGAGTAAGTATAGAAGGGGCGGGGGGGGGGGGGCAACAACACCTGTGGAATGTGGAAGCAAGTGGAGAGATGGACCTTCAGATAAGAGGAACACCTCCTATCTCTCTAGACTCCTCTGGCATACTAGAGGGTGGTCAATAGCTGGTCGCTCACCTGTAACACAGCTTCCTAATCTCTTTGGAATGTCCCAAGAGACATCTGACCTTTTAGTAAATGACTGTTGCCCCCAAAGGTAAATTCTCCTGTTATCGCTCATCATCCCTCCATCCTCCCTGCTGTATGTCATGTACGCTTTACTATTCCCTCATTACATCATTGTAATATTTTCTTGCAAGGGCAAATAAGAAATTCACAACTTCATTAAAGTTAAACTTAAATATACTTCCCCAAATTCCCATTCTATAAGCTACCCTCACAAATCGCTATCAATCTCTTCCACCTCAATTTTTTCTTCATTCCACACACAACTCCTAACAAACACCCTGTGGTTATCAGTCCTCTTGTCCCTCAATGATTATCCTCCCCAAACCAGCACCCGCTGATTGCTTGCCTCTTCTTTTGCCATTGCCAGAACTCTATTCCACACCCTTGTTCCTCTCACGCCACCGCTGGACAGATGCCTCCCTCCCTTTCATTCCTCTTCATCTTTTCCATGCTACTCTCAGAATAACCTCCTGAAACTTAATTTCAATCACTCCCCATATCAGTAGCTACAGAGGGCAGTTATAAGAACTGAAAAGTCCATATGTCCAACAAAAAGCATTTTTCTTACTCTTTCTCTCATGACCTGCTAAACCTTTCTATAATGATAAAGACTCACTCTCTGTCTGCCCCCATCCCATCCTGCAATCCATACTAGCAATAGGGGAGACAAGAAATTATCTTTTCCCTTTTAGTTTAGTGGAATCCATTATATTTTCCTTTATAAAAAAAGTTTATTATTACACATGAGGACATTTTCTCAGTAGAATATTGTTCTGGTCATACATAACATATATTCATTTTTATGACAATACATGCATTAACTTCTGTACATCAGCTTTCATGGTACTAGCATTAAAAATAAAGACAAAAATAACTCTCAACTTTAATGATATTTTAACAAAATGTTTTAAATTATGTTTCTTCCAGTTAATAGTTTAGACAGGAAAATGGGGAAACTGCATGTATTTTACAAAAATGAGTCATCAGAGATCTAAATAAATGGACCTAATGAGTTTGTGTGAATGTTCCCATTTGCATAGGATTACACATTCAAATAAAGCTGTGTACATTTATTTGGATATGTAATCAAGGAGCTGAGCATAAGTAGCACTTATTTCCAAGAGTAGCATCCCTGGTTTACACATGTGAATACCTCAATGTGTTGTTAAAAAGGAGAGAATAGTACTTTCTATATGCAATTTATGCAAATTTCACAACTATTGCTATTGTTCATCAGTTCTATTGCTTCTCCTGCACAAGCCACCTGCACATATTAGCAGTAAAGCTGTACCAAAAAGAAAACTATATTCAAGGTCCTCAGGGTATCTGAGCCTTTGGGGGAAGTTTGCATGAGTTCATTCCTCCATTTTTCAAATGATGGGCAAGTATTTGCCCATCACTGTGTTCAGTGCTCGGTAACAAAGACATTTGACTGAATCACCTAGGCGTTTTTTAAAATGCCTATTCCTACAGATCTCTACCCTGATATTGGTTTGAACCTGTTCTGGTCCATGATTCACTTCCCTGTATGTCACTGATCTTTAAGGCCATCACTTAGTTCTCAAGAAATGGAGTTTATAGAAGGTGCTTCAGGTAAAAAACTCATAATGTTATATGCATGTTGTGACTTAAGAGTGCAAATAAAGTGCAGATTTTCTTAACAGTGCCAATATTTACATGAGTAATTATTTCAAAACTTACAAGCTAACAAAGTATTAAAGATAACAAAAAGTAGGTTCTATGCTACCTCATTCCCATCTTCCCAAAGGCAGAAGGTCAAGTTTGGTTGAGAATTCTTGGGTGCTTCAGAGTTTTAGGATGGAATGTAGCACAAGGGGGGAGGTAGCCTCAAACCTAAGCCTGCAGCCATCTCTTTGTACACCATGGGCTTTGTCATGCACTGGAAAGGGTTTATAATTTCTTGTGTGGGCACTGTACACACTTCAAGTTCTATGCATGGGAGTGTTAGATCAGTGAAGGACAGTGGTGACTCACAACTGAGCCCCTACCCAGATACCACCTCACTCAAGTTAGGACCCTGACTTGAGGACAACTGGCATCTAATGATGATTGAAGTGTACTTCAAAAACTCTGACTCTTGCCTAATTTGAGGTATCTCTGAAGGACCATTGTGCTTTGAAGCTTCCCAGGAAATCACCCAAGGTCTTTTCCAAAAGTATCACATGGGAAACATTCCCTTTTCCCCATTCTCATGGATGCAGTTCCTGGGAGAATTCCTTAATTTCTTTTAAACAAACTCTGACTTACTATTTGGACCTACTTTCTGGAGAGTCAAATGTAAAACACATGTTTCGTCACTGGATTATTCACTATAATTCTTGCACCTTGGTTCTTTCAGTGTGTGTTTCCAGCAGGTTTGAATCCTGGCTTAGCCTTTTATTAGATATGTGAACTTGGGGTGTTAGTTTTGTCCTTGTGCCAGTTAGGAATAATTTCATCACCTATAATAAAAACTCCAAATCCATGATGAATTAAAAAATCTTTCTTTAGATAAGA
Organism: Uropsilus gracilis; assembly: GCA_004024945.1. Lineage (NCBI taxonomy): Eukaryota > Metazoa > Chordata > Mammalia > Eulipotyphla > Talpidae > Uropsilus > Uropsilus gracilis. The sequence continues at coordinate 100,856 of PVHY01000357.1, read as the reverse complement.
GGTACGGCATAGAATACTCAAGTGAGAGACAGGAATGCCCAGCTCTTTCTTCTCTGTTCTAAGGTTTGATCCTTGTCTGCATGATCCAGAATGACTCCTGGAGTTGCGATCATCACTGGCCTTCACTAAATGGGAGAAACATAACTTTTAATTTTTAAGAGGATGTTCAGCAGTCAGTATTATCAGTGCTTTTGTGTATAATCAGTTAGATAGAACATAGTCTCATGACCATACCTAGAACTGAAAGTGTACTTGCAATATGTAATCTTTCAAACACATGCATATAATCTATTGTAATTTGTAGGGTGCCTTTTAAATTACTTTTGATCTTTATATTCCTCCTCATTTCCCCCCTTTTTGTATGTTCATTGAAGAAATTAAGGAGTAGTTCCTGTATTTTAACTTGTCCTTAGGTTAATTACTTTCATTAATTTGGTTACAAATTATGATTTCAAAGTATGATTATGAAAATTAGTAATTGCAATGTCAATTCTACAAATAATGTACTTAAAGTTCTTGTTTTGTGTTCCCATTGTTAAAAGAAATATATATGAGTTCTCTAACTTTGCTGATTGATTTCCTGAGGTGCTGTCTAATATGTCTTTCTATTTCCGTCAGCTCCTGTCAGTTGGTATACATATCTCGGGCATGTATTATCAACAGGGGAGATAACATTCCAAAAAGAGTGAAAATTGGCTCTTTGTGATTAAAAAAAACCTACTCTTTTTAGCTATGATGTCCAAATTTTAACATATATGACTTTCATAATCATTAACATCAAAATACTGAGATTTCTAGGTGACTTCCTCTTTTAAAAGAAATATATTTTTCTCAAATATGTTAACTTTTTTTTTAGAAATAAAGGACATTTTAGTTAATAAGGACTGTTTATAAAGTTTATGGAATCCTAACACTAGTTTTAGTAGGGCTGTTACTGCTCTTGGAACTGAAAGTGATCTTAACAGGGGGATCTTGCCATCTGTAATCCCCACTTCATGGTCTACCAGAATGCTCTGTTGGATTCTTCCAGTGGAAAGAGGAATCTCTTGATGCAGTTTGTGCTGGGCAAACTCCTGGGGTAAGTCACTGGGGTGGAGATGGGAGGAAACAATATCTACTAGGGCAAAAAGATTCTGTCTAGCAAGCTAGTTTTACATTTTCTTTTGAAAAACTTGTTTTCTTGAAGACAGTAAATGATGGCAAGCTCCTTGATGGAAGACACTACCTGTTCACTTATCTCTGGGACATTACTTAAATGACTGTGGAGTGCGTGCATAGGGCTGTTTATTTCCTTTCTTTCTCTTGACTTGCACTTAGGGTAGATGACAATAACTAGGTAAGTCTGTTGTGGTTAGGATCTTGTGGTCTGAACAGCAAGGCTTCCAATGAACTGGGATAATGACTCAGGTTAATATTTCTTTTCTACAGAATTAGTCCAGTTTTCACAATCTTATTGGTTAAACTGCTAAATATAGAGTTGATTAAATGTTTTCATATTATTTTAATAAATATCCAGATATACTTAATAAATTTATTTAAGTCAAATAAATCTAATGTTAACTAAATAAATTAAACAAATATATTTAATAAATACATTTAATAAATATACAGGCAATGCAGTCATGAATCTTTAGCCCTTTCCTGACACTATGTAAATCTAATCCTGTTTCTTCTTTTGCTGAAGCCCCACTGGCCAGCAGAGTGGCAAACTGTTTAATTTGAGGGCTCATGAGACTCAATTTTTTCCCAGGTCATTTCATAAAAACCACACAAAGGGCTAACAGCATCATTTCCTATCCTCAACAGCTTTAAAAGAATAAAGTCAAGTTTCTCCTAACTACCCAAAGAAACGGGCAGAATAGAAACGAGTTTGTTGACTACAAACTTTGGAAGTTTTTCTTGCAGTCAATTGTCTTCCTTAATGATCCTCAGATATTTGTTTTTTTCAGGAAGGGTTAGAGTTAAATGCCACAAGTGGCGAGTTTGGAGGTAACTGGAGTTCTTGTTGTGCTCAGCTATAAGAGCAGAAGATAATATATTAGGAGGGAGAGGAATGAATCCCTTCTTGTTAGTTTGCTGTTCTTGCCTGAGAGTTCTCAGGGTATCTATGTCCTAGATAAGAAAAGCAAAGAGATAGGAGAAGTGGGTAAGCCTTAGAATTCCTCAGGCATCCTGGAAAATACTGGCTTTGTCCTCTGTTAAGTATAGTGGGGTGCTGCATCAAATATATAAACTGTTAAGCACTATTTTTAGACTCTAATCATATTGCAATATGACCTATATATATATATATATACATATATACATATATATGTATACACACACATATATAGCCTATATAATATTACCTTTGATTTTAATTCGTAATTCCTTTTTCCTTAGCATATGTTCTATTTTTGCAAAAGTTTTGTGAGTGACTTTACTTTATTACATACATATATTTCTCTACTCGTACTCTCTAGTATATACATTAACATCAGCATATTCATAATAGTGTTCAAATCCCTGACATCTGTTTATAGTTTGTCTTTTTCATCTATTGGTTTCTGAAATGAGTGTGTTAAAATTGCAGTTTGCTTTTATTAATTTATATGTTTCTGTACTTTTGTCAGTGGCTCCTTGAAATATTTTCAAACACCATTCCTGAGTACAGTAATGTTCATAGAGGTTTGTCATCTTGTTCTACTTTTATTTTAACCTGTATACAATGTTCTACCATGCCATTTTTTTTTGCCTTCCTTATATTTTGGCAGATGTTAATACTGCTTTCTTCTGGTTCATATGTGCCTAATCATTAAGAAAAGCTTTGCATATTCAACTTCTAAATTTTTTTAATTGCTTTGTTTCAAGAGTTTCCTTATATGATGTTTTACAGTCTTCTTTTTAGTCAATAGAACTAAGAAAACTTTCTATCTGTTGACACAGGACCCCCACTGTTTTTACTAATACAGCAACTTATTTTTTCCACCTAATCATATTTTATACTTGCTATAAATAATCTTCCATTTTCTATAAAGTACATTAAATGTCTTTTACTGAAATAAGTATTTTAGTTCTAGTTTTCATTGCTATCAACCCCATACAAACTATTCTCAATCTAGCAACACAAGAAATTATTTAAAAATATCAGTTAAAAAATGCCATGTTTCTGCTCCAAAAAATCCAGTATCTTTACAGTTCACTCAGATAGAACCCTAAGTACCTGATTTATTCAGTCAGATGCCAGACAATCTGCTCCCACACCTCCCCACTGCCCATCATTCACTCTATAGTGCCTGGCATACTTTCTTCACAAGTATGAGATATCTTTGCACTTGTTATCTCTGCTTGAAATTTTTCTTCCTTAGATACCACATGATGTCACCTGTAGTAGGTCTTTGCTCAAATAGGTCTTTCCCAGAGTTTCCCTCATCAGTTTGTTTAACATTTCCCCCACATGGTGTATACTATCTTTTTTCTCCATTGTATTTTTCACCAGTGGATCTTCTATTAATTCATGGCATCACTTCTCTTCTCCCTTTGGAAAATAAATCTCCATGCAGCCAGGGATTTTTCTTGTCAGTTTACTGTAAACTGTTGGGATTAGAACACTGTCTGGAACATTGAAGGTATCGAATAAATACATATTTAGCCAATCAGTGGATGTATTCAGCAGTTTACTTCCTGGAATCTTCCACTCTTTGGGGTCTGTAGCTGAAAAGACTGAGGAAATGGGGAACTAAGAAGCAGTACAGTGCTCACCAAGAGCATCTGCAGCCATAAGATAGAGTGTGGCTGCCAGTCATACCTGGAGGCTCAAGGTACACTACATGGTCTCCTGTGTTGGTAAGTTGTGCCATTTTTTCTTGATACAGATGAATTTTGAAAAGTTAATTTTCTGGAAATGTTTATTTGACAAATTATAATCATGCCAAAAAAAGTATTCTTGGTAACAAAAGAGGAAGTAGATCACTGTGGAAGAAAGATGATCAAATCAATTTGCAATCCACTTTCAGGATGGCTAATTAGTTCTGAGATAATTAAATGGCAGGGGAAAGTCTTGTTAGGCCAAGTTATAACAACTTTAGATTGGTTTTGTGCTTTTGATGTGTGAGCACACTGATTCCTTAGCCTTATTATGAAAGCTGATATCTGGTAAAATTCTTTATTTATGGGATCATATCATGAGGTGGGAAGAATATGAGTTTTGCAATTAGATCCCAGTTCTGGTCTTCCCTCGGCCATTTACACTTTTCATTGAACAAAGAATTTTCCTCATGTCAGTTTTCTCACCTGGGTAACAGGGTTGTAAACACCTGTGTGATGTGAAAGTCAAAAGTGAATAGATCCAATCATATGGTCTTTTTCTAGACAGTACATAAAGGCAGCAGTCGGTGTTTATTGAGTTTTTCTTCTTGTGTTTACATGTCTGTTTTCCTTATTAACCTGGAAGTTAAGGACTGAGGCACAGTTTAGTAATTTATCAGGTTTGAAGAGGTCTGGTGAGCAGCAGTGTTAAGGTTTGAATCCAAAGCAGTTTGGATGTGGGCGCCATGTTAGAAACTGCTCTAGAATCCACACCACTTCTTGCTAGTGATGAATGCTACTGTCCTTCCTTTTCCTCTCTAATTACAAGCTCAGAAATTCACGAAGGCACATGAAAGGTGGTATCTGGTCTTCTATATTGCTGGTGCTTGTCTGTTACCTAACACACCAACCAGCTAAGAAGAGACGATAAGAAGGCTGGGTGGAGTGAAGCAGCCAAGAGACCAGCACCCCAGGTCTCCTTTGCCTTTGTTATTCTGTACAGTGTCTTTTACCATATGTGCCTTGTCCAATATGACATCTTAGCACCTGTTGAAATAAAGAATGATAGCTCCTTTTATTAAAATGGAGTTGGATTGAGGACTTAACAGTCTACCCTCCTTGAATGTCTTGTACTCATTTACTCGAAATGTGGAACTGCTTGTTTTCAATTAGAACTCATTGGTTAGGGAGCTGTTAAGCAAAGTGGTTAATGTTGTTTATTTTCCCTTGAGCCTGTGGCAGCTTTCCCATTTGGTTTGACTCTTGGACTTGTTGGAAATATTAGATCCTATGTTTTTATTTTACCATTTTCATTTTCAATGAATACTTTCTAATTTCTTTCAGAATTACTGCTTTCATTTTTAAATGTTTTGAATCAGTGTAGTAAGAACCCAAGCTAAATTGTATGTGTATGTGAGTGGAGGAGTTTTAACTTGATGGGACATGGGGTCAATTTAAAATAAAATGTTAAGTGGTTCAGGGAGCCCACAGCATTCAGAGAATTTAGTCCTCCTGAGAGATTAGATTTCCTGGCTGATACATGTGAGCTTGTACTGGGAAGTAAATGCATGTGGAAGTGAGTTTTTCAGTATTATTACTGCCCAGTCATTTCTTTATTACCTTGGAGGCTCAGATCTGATTTTACTGCCTTTATGTAAGTTCCCTTGAAGGATTGAATAAACAATGAAAATTTTATTAGCTAGCTTATTTCTCAGATGACCATGGTTTGGAAGACAAATTAGGATTGGGGCAGATTCTGGCATTGATTCTGATAGGTCATTGCAATCAACAACTAAGTGTTCTGGGGTTTCTGGTTGTTAGGTTTTATAATGCATATCTTCCAGATGAAAAGGCAAAGAGAAATAGGGCCCTCAGGTCATGTATGCATTCAATTCATTCCACTAATATTATTTTAAAGAAGCAGTTTGAGATTGTGAGATAAAACAAGACAAACCCCGAAGACACTGGCTCTTTTAGCAAAGAATTGTTACTAATTTCTGCTCCTGGATTCTAAGAGTAAAAAATGGCACTAAAAGTGTTCACTGTCTATATGTTTATATTATGTTTATAAAACCCTTGAATTGTCAAAATTCAGTTGCCCATGGAGCCAACTGGTGAACAACTTTGGCAGTGTATGGAAGGGACAAAAAGAGCATAGATATTGTAAGGGATCATAGGACACTGGTGGTGTTATTTTGGGATTCAGGAAGGCATCTTTCCCCCACCCTTTGTTTCAGCACTGAGTAGAAATCAGGAGTGCAAAGATGACAAAACAGGTGTGACAAAAGTAGACAGTGGTTATTTATAAGTGTTTTCCATTAACCAATCTTTGGAGCATAAACGCATGAGGTGGTTGTTAGAGACAACATGTTTATCATGGGATAAAATCACCTCATACAAAAAAATAGGAAATGACTATTAACATTTTTTACCAAATACATAAATAGAAGTAGAAGTTAAACATGAGTTTTGAACAGTGAACTAATAATGATATTTAGTGACAATATTATAAAATAATAGGCAATGTGATACAGTGGAGAGGGTATTAGATTTAAAAATCTCTTCATCAGCTCCCAACCCAATACTTTCTCTTGTTATCTCTATAATATTTGAGGAAGATTCTGAATACTATCTGAATCTCCTCATATTAAAAATGAGATCAAGATATTACCCACCTGATGATAATAATGCCTCAGAATGCTATTTAGATATATTTTAGCTATATTAAAGTATAAGAAGATTCATATTTTGATTATTATATTAATTATTTGATATATATTTATGATATATAATAATATACTAATGATCTTTAGAAAAGTCAGTTCTCTTTTATCCCCGCACTGTTAGAATACTTAACATTAGGCAGTGGGTAGATACATTTTGTTATGAGAATGGCGTACTGATAAAGGGCAAATTGCCATCATGATCTTGACTATAGTATAATTAGAAATCACATCAAAAATAATAAATTATGATCAGTAAGCATGATACTCTCGTTGGTTTTCATGTAATTGCTCACCTCTCCTTGAAAATTAGACCTTGTTAATTAAAAAGTCATTCCTGTAGTGCAATGAGGATGCTTATTCATGTCAAATGATTGAAAATGATCCTTTCTCACGACAATCATAATGGTTTCATCTGCATTGTTGAAACAGTACCAGCCAGTGCCACAGTACCACGGATGGCACTAGCATATCATGGTAGAATAAAATGTGCTTTGGAATCAGTGTGTGTGAGGATTGGTGAAGAGAGCAATGCTGAGTTACTTCTGTAGTCAGTATTTGCTATGTGCAGGATAGGTATTAAAGGTGACCATAGGTATCAGAATCAAACATTTTTGACTTTTCTAATGTGATTTCTTCTGGTCCAGAGAGGGAAAATAAGGTGAATAAGAGAATTAGTGTATCGTTAGGGTGGTTGCTGTGATAAGAGCTATGCTAAATCCTTTACTTTTGATATAAAAGCCATAACAGCCAAGCTTTTAGCAACTGATCCAATTCTAGTGTTTAGTGATAAATAACTTGAAGAGATTTTATATCATTTATAATGTTTTATGAAAAAAGCCATGGCAAATGAAACAGCACACATACACCACGTACCAAGAACCTCATATCTATTCAGTAAGGTGAGTTCTGACCATGGGAAGAGATAAAACTTGGGTCAAATAAAAATCTAGAGTCATATTTTTTTATTTTATATGGAAAATATAAATAAAGATCACTATATTTTTAGCAGAACATCCTTCTATATACACTTCTTTGAATACACTCCTCATTATTTCCAAATATTCTGTCTGTCATGTGAATATACTCTCCTTCACTCATGGGTCATCTTAGATGTCACTTTTTCTGTACTCATACTTGATGCACTAAAGTTTGGCCTCTGTTCTCTTCTAACATGGAGGAATCATTCTTCACTTGCTTTATTCACAAGATAACAGTTATAAAAACCTACAGAATTTTGAGTTTCTAACTGTTCCTACTTTTGACTATAAACTCCTTGATCTCAAGAACTGCTGCTACCAACACTTAGTATTAATTTGGCTTTATAACTGTCAAATAAACAAGTGGTCAGACAGAATTATGCTAAAGAAAGTTATATATGAGATGGAGGAATCAAACTTTTGCCTTCTCTTGATCCATTAGAATTTTAATTTTGTGATCCACATGTAAATTAATCACTTTGTAAATCTTCCACTACAAAAGCTTATATCTGGGCTAATTTTGCATCATCAACAAGCATGATTGTATATCATCTTCTACCTCTGTTGTTGTGTATTTAGATATCATGACATAAGACAGACCTTGAGTCTCATACTCTCATTTTTAAGAATAGGAAACTCCTAGTTAATACAGATATGTTGCTAAAATAAGAAAGATATTTGCACTATATTATAATGCCTTTAAAATATTGCATTACCAAATGCAATAGTTGTTTTTGGTGGAGTTGTGAAAGGTGGATTTCAAAAGTCTGTCTTAATCAAAGTTGTATTAAATGAACCATTTCCCCTTCTATTCTGAGTTTTTTCTATTTTATTCTTTTTTTTCTACACTTATATAGGATTTCAGATTATGGGGGACTTTCATGTCCATTAACTTGCACAGTGACCATTTGCAATTATCAAGGATTTTTACAGATGAGGCAAGTAGACTCAGAAAAGGAAATGATTTATCCCAAATAGAATGTTAGCAAATGAGATGATGTACTAAAAACATTTGGGTTTCTTCTGCTTAATGCCAGGCTCCTTTCACTATATTCCTAAACATTTTTATAATCAAGAGTTCACTCATTAATAAAAGTTATGTAAAAACTTTATATCAAGGTTTGCTGCTTACATGTTCATCATTTAAGCTGTGAGATCTTATTAAGATATGAGATAGAGGTTTTAATGCATCCAGCAATTCCCAAATCAATTGTGACAATTTAGGAACCTGTGTTTGTCTTACTTATAAAGGGTAAATATAAGACTTTAATAAACAAGATCACTGGATAAGCTACATCACACTATTCAGTTATCTCTGTTTTCCCCATTATACTTTTAAGATACTATGGAAAATACCATGCTTTATTGAAACTCCTATCATAAATTACTGTCCATATATAATAAAAAGTGATTTGAATGCTTTCATCAATGCTAACCATGTGTGGTAATTTTACACTAGACAGAAGTGCCCCCTGAAGCTGCTTAGAAACAACTCAGTAAACACTGCACACGCACACACACACACACACACACACACACACACACTGGCACAGTGCATATATGCACACATGGATTAAGTGATCCTATTGGCTTTCTTTTAGTGGCAGACCAAGAGAGGAAGACTTTATCATAAACTCATGAAAGAAAGAATGGTATTTGTTTTGTTCACTTGTATTCTCAACACCAATGCACCTTAAACAAATAACTTTTATTAATCAATGCAAATATATAAAAGTGGTTATTCCTATTGTCAGTATAGGTCCCATAAGATTTCCTTGGGGAAGAGAGGAACAAGACAAAATAAACCTCCTGAGTGAATTGATTGCTATATAGATTAAATGAGTTACATATGTAAAATTCTCAAGATATTGTCTCTTTTATATCAGAGTATTGGATTCAACAAAATTAAAGAGTGCCCAGTAATGTTATTGGACATTGGCATTGACACCAATGGCTAAGAGAATAAAAACAAGAATAAATGAGGCATCACACTGAAAACTCCTGAATTGTGAAGGAAACTACCATGAAACTTCAATGAGATTGTACTGAATGGAAGATAATATTTATCTTCCATTTTTATACATCTGCATGGGGCTAATATCCAAGATCTACAAATAACACATGCCATTTGACAAGAAAAGAACCCAATCAAAAAATGGGCAAAAGCTAAATAGAACTTCTTTAATTAGGATATACAGATGACCAATACTTCATGAAATATATTCATCATCACTCATCATCAGGGGAATGTAAATCAAAACCAAGTTGAGATACCATCTCATACCTGTGAGAATAGTTCATATAAAAAAGATCAGAAACTACAAGTATTTGTGAGGGAATGGAGAAAAAGAACCCTGAACGCCTTCCAGATGCTATCACAGTCCATACTGGGCTCATGCTGTGAAATGAGGAACACCTCATTTTACTACCTTATCTGTCCCCAAAAAACTAGAGACAGGATGGGCATAAAAACCTTTAAAGATTGATAAGTGCCATCCCTTGAATGTTTACCTAAGGAAATATTCCTTAAAGAGATAGAAATCAATCTGTGTGTGATCCCCCACCCCAATTACCTCACAGGAACCAGTCAAGTTAACCTGTGAACGGATTTTATTAAACCCTCTCCATTTTGCTTACCTTTGAAATTCATTGTGAATTGTGCTCTGTTCTCTACATGAACCCCTTTCTTTGTTTAATAAAGCTCATCTGGGTCATTGCCTTCAGCTGATCCTTACCTCATAGATAAGCAATCTCTCTTGTCTGTCCTTTCTTTGTACCCTGCACTCAGCTGGCAACAAACACCTCTGGTGGAAATGCAAACTCTTTCAACTTTGATGGAAAACAGGATGGACGTTCTTCAAAATGTCAAAAAATAGATCTAGCGTATGATCCTGTAGTTCCACACCTAAGTTTCTGTCTGAAAAATGAAAGAACACTAATAAAGAGAGATGTGTACTCTCTTGTGTTGATTGTACCAGTAGTTTCAATTGCCAAGGTATGGAAACACCCTAAATGCCTGACACATGAATGAATAAAAAAGATGTGGTCTATATTCACAGTGAGAGACTACTCAGATATTAACAAAGAAAAAGCAGATAATGAATTCTCACCATTTGCAACAACGTGGATGGACAAGCTAGAGAAGGAGAAAAAAATCCACAGGTGATTTTATTCTCATGAAATATAAAGAAACAAATGGAAGAGACAAAATGAAACCATTACAATTCCCAAATAATACAATTAAATTTTTAATTAAATATAGAATGCCCAGTAAAATTTGAACTTAAATCTTAATCTGAAATTGGACATACTTGAAAATAAAAAATATTTATGATCTCTCTAAAAAGGCACATGCACTAACCATTATTTACCAAAATTCATATTTAAATGAGCATCCAGCATTTCATCCAGCAACAATCAGCATATGTTTAGTACTCAATAAATGTTAGATAATGCTATTCTAACTGCTACTACCATCTCACAATCTGAATTTTATTCCCAGCACACTGCAAAACTGAAGTGGTAGGAATGCCTTTTTTAGACCTTTGGAGGCAATTCTCTTTGATCTACCTGGGGCTACTATATCATGGGCCACTCTCATTTTAAGTTCTCTGTCACTATATATCATTTGTGGCAGCACATTATTTTGATTGTCTTCCAATCTCTGTGATATTTATCTTTTTCAGTGTTATTGTTTTTCCTTTTTCCTACCAATTGCTAACTGAGCATTGCCGAAAGTTTGGTCTTTGTTGTTTCCTTATTTCCCATCATTCCAGTCTCTTTGAAGAGCACAGCTTTTCTCTTCATTTCTGTCACCTCTTTCATGTTGCTCTCTGAACACTGAAGTTCAGGCCTGGCCACTTCTTTCTGTGCTGAGAAAGACTGCCCAGCTCTCTGAGGAAAACACACCATCAAACTGAGGGATTTTGACCAAATGAATCAGTTCATCATGTTTTCCAGCCACCTTTCTTTCAGTTCCTTGAGTTGTATACTAAGATTTTTGATAATTATCTTCTTTTAAATGTTTTGACAAGTTTATCTTATTTTGAGAAGAATTTCTTAAGTAGGCTCCAACAGCAACCAGTCTGTTTACTGTTCCTTTGAGCAGTGGCGGAACATTTTAAAAGTGAAAACTAATTGCAGCTACTTCTGCATTCTAGGTTTATCTGTGAGTTTGGGGAGGCATTGGAAGAATTAGCATTATTTATTTTGGAGGGAGATGTAGATATCTCTACTTTGCCTTTTTATTTACAGAGGCTTCTGAGGATGGAGACAAGGAACTGTTGGAAATATTTATCTCTGACAAATATTTTATGTTTATGTGACAGAAGGATTAGACCCAGGATGAGTGGACTTTGATTTTAATGGGCCTTATCAAGAAAATATTGTGCAAATACAAGTTTAAGGCTGAAGAGCAGGTGAATAACTGATGTTTCTGTAAAATAAAGTAAGGAAGTTGAGAGGTAATGGAGACTCTGGGGAGAGAGAGGACAAGCTGTGGAATGGGATGCCCAAGTCTCCAAAGAGAGGCTCCCAGTGAGAAATGATGGCTCAGGCTGCTGAGAAAGGTATGGGGTCTGCTTCTAGAGCTTGTGGCTTGACTGCAGTGTGGACATCACTGCTTTAACTATCAGCGAGGTCACTGACACAAAGATATGGGCATCTGCGTTGATGTGGAGCAGGTGTAAAAAGAGCCAGGGTGGTAAAGAGATGGATGTCATTTGAAACAGACATGGAATTGGAAGTGACTTGGGGACATAGGCTCCTGGGAATGGGCAGAAACTTGAGGAATAATTGTAAATTGCCTACATGTGAAGGATTTAAACTGCTGAGGTAATCTCAAAGGGAAGGTCACTTCAATTGACATTTGGGCCAATTACTTTCATAGGCTCTTAGAATCTGTCTCTCCCCGTTGCAACTCACATCTAGCTCACACCTTTGAGACTTGTGGCCTCTGAGAATTCCATCCCCACATTCTGCTCTTCTGTTTTGGTTTGTGGTCTCCAAATGGGAAGATTATAACAGCTTCCTGACTGAGCTGAGTCCTTTAGTTTCTGTCACCACAAGACAGAGAGATTGATGCAGTAACATCCTGCTAGTCAATACTGTGAATTTCTGTCATGTAGGAGAGGTCACACAACAGCTGCATATTTGAAAGCTCTGGATTTTTAAAATTATAAGCATGACTTTACTCTGCATCTCCAGCAGATGGGGGCCAGGGAAAGGATTTTGTCAGATTCCATCAACTTAGTGAGGTTCCTTTAAACCAGCTGCTTTAGCCCAAGTCCTCATACAGTCCTACAACAGTTTGTTAAATTGGGATTATGGTCCTTGTTTTAAGGATGGGAACATTGGGGCTTAGAGGTTAAAGTAATTTGACCAAGGCTGCATGAGATGGTAAGTGACTGAGCTAAGATTAGATAAGAAGACTTAGATAAGAAGCCCAACAGCTCCATTCTCTTTATACAGCATTTTTTCCCTAGAGCAGAAAAATGCTTATTTCAGCTATGTTCCCTAGATAGATGAGCACTAAGGTTTTTTTTTTTTTTTTAAATTGCAGGTGAACTGATGATTAAGCACATTAACCAGCAAAAAACGACATGTAAGGATTTTAGCAGCGTTGTAAGAGCTGATCAGTGAAATGCAAAGTGACAAAAAAGCAGGGACTCTCTGTACTTACCTCTCAGCTCATGGAGTTAAATGTATGAATCTGAAGAGGAAACAGGCAGTAAAAAATCACATTGAGAAGTATAAAGTATGCTTGGAGTATGCGTCTTAATGATTTAGGTTATTACTAATTTTGAAGTTATTCTTTCAGTTCCCTTTTGTGTAGCAGGTTCTTTTGTAATTGATTTTTGAACGACTTGTTAGCTTTCCTGGGGAGAAGTATTCACTAATTCCACAACCTCACAGTTCAGGCAGGTGTGGTAAACTGCAAGCAGCTGGTACATCTGGAAACAGCTGGAGCCCTGGGAGGAGGTTCTATGGACAGAGGGGCCAAGGAACTACAGACAGGGGGACTTGATCCACCCTGAGTAGAAAGCATATCTATATGGGGTAAATTTTGGATAGCCTTTTTTTTTTGTAATGGTATTTGATGTTAATAGAAAGGAAATAGCTCACCATCAAACCTGTATTTTGTCAAAATCCTGCAGTGTGTTAATAATGGAAAGAATAAAATTGGATAGCATTCATAACAATTGGATATTATTATAGAGAGAAGCAATTTTAAGTGCTATTTTTCTTTATAAAAGTAATTCACTTTTTTAAAAAGCAAAGACATTCACATATATTAAGTGCATGACCCATTTTCCAATTTCTACCTTCTTCCACAGTCCTTCTATTAACAGTTTGATGGATTTTTTTTCTAGCATTTTACTCTGCTCTCTTTGTCTTTTTAATGGGAAAATTGGACTTGTGCTATTATTCTGTTCTGATTTCTGCTTTCCCATTTGTTCTGTTGTGAACATTTCCTATGTTAGTATGCTCAGTCCTACCTCATGGTAAAAGCAATTTAAGAAACTAATTTGGAAATAGTGACAGAGAAAATGCAATATGATGCTTTCCAGTGTTAAGGAAATGAAGGGAAAGAAAATGAGTGAGAGACATGGCAATTAATAAACATACTGAATTGAACAATTGTTTCGTTTCCTTTTTCTTTCTTGTTTCTATCTCACATACACAGGTCACATTTTTACTTACAACACAAAGTTTTTCAAGAACAAATATTTGATGCTAGACAGTTTTAAGGTATAGTTGTTTTGAAAGTAATCTTCACATGAAGAATTGAGAGAACAAGCAAAACTAACATATAGGAAACTAAAAGTTAGCAATTTCTTTTGCTGTATAAGGACAATCTGTATAAGAAACTAATCTGTATAGCTATAACTTTATAAATGGGATTTGTTCATGATTTTTTTCTATTGTTTAGCTCACAGTTGAAATGGAAAGCTTACTGTGAAATTTGTTATATAAAAACAAACAACTGTTGGAAAACATTTGGCATATAGTATTTCTGCAAAAGAAAAGTTAAAATAACAATTTTCTAGAGAAGAGAGTGAAGTTCTTAGAGTAATTCTTATTGAAGTTGAATTTAGAATCTCTAGAACTAAGAACTAAGGTCATTAGGAGAGTTAGAAAGAAGATTTCCACACCCACCTGCTAAACAGTGAATTCAAATGCTTGTTCACTTTCGACTCCTGGAAATGTCTCTGGAGATAAGATTAACAAGGTCTTATTGTGAGGCAGTCTGTTGGGAAGGTGCCAGTGGACCCTTAAAATACAGTTTCCTTGATTTAAAGTATGGATCCTACATTTTCCTACTGCTTGCCTTCCAGAGATTTCTTTCTAAGAAAGTTCTTTAATACTTAATACAACTTTAAAATAGAGATAGGAATAATGAAGAAATACATTCAGCCAAGAACTTGCAGACATTTAGTGAAAGTAAAAAAGGATGGATTCTCTCTTCTACTGCTACCGCTTAACAAATCAATTTATTTGTATTTAGCCATCTGTTTACTTCTTCTTGTTTCCTTAGTTCCTTCTATTAGAGCAGTCTGCAGGTCTTTTAGCTTTGTTAACTCCACCCCCATTTCTGTGCTGTTCACATCCCAAATGCCTTATATTGCAGCTCCCAGCATGCCACAAATGGGGCATCTGCATGGGGGGCTGCTGGGAAGGAAAGCAAGGCATCCTTTGGTGTAAAAATGGGAGAAACAAGAGACATATAGGCAGATCACTCCTGGTCTTTACTCTCCATGGTTCTAGTGCTTTAACAGGTAGGCTCTTCAGAGACAATGGGCAGACATTATCTTGAGCTCAATGTGAGTCATCCATCATGGATGGTACATTTTTTAATTTTAGATCTTGCCTTTTCTCCCAGCCTTCTGAACCCTGCTTGTTTTCCCTGCTAGGAGCTGTTTTGAACTCTTGCTCTTCTAGAAGATCAGATCTGGGTTCTATATGTTCAACTGGGTGTTTGCCCATGAGGGGGTGGGTGACTTTGGAGTCTGAGCAGGAGTCTGTATTTGATATCTCCCTCTCTCTTACTCTTCTCTCTATGAACATTCTTTGAGCAGTAGAGGCTGATTACATTACTTTGTGCATATGGTGGTGTGGGCCCCTAAAATGAACAATATGGGTTTTCACACTTGACAGTTGAAGTCCCTGGACATCCCTCAGTTTTACAAAGTAACAGGTTCTGGAATTCCATCCAGGATAATTTATTTTCAGAGTGAAGTGGTTTTTTTTAATTGTGTAAACTTTGTTTGTATGTCTTTTTTTCTTGACTTTTGGGTGTTCCCCGTCCTTCCCTTCCCCTTATCTCCCTCTCTAATCACTCCATCTTTTCTTTCACTGCCAGTTGTTGGTCAATTTTTAGTCCATTGAATTCTTCCTTTTCTTTCCTGGAGCAATGATCTTTTGCCAGGAAAAATGTTTGGTTGTTTTTTTTTTTTTTTTTTTTCCTGGGATACAGCAACCTGTGCTTAGTTTTCCAGGTATATCTTTGTTGTGGGTAGCCAGTTCATGCATGTTTGTATCCTTTCAGTGCCTCCTCCTTCTTACTGGTCTTCGGCTCCGACCCAACTTCTGTCACATTTTACTCCTTCTTTGCTTTGTGGTTCTAGTTGCTCGCATTGGGAGTGTTTCTCCCAGCTGATGTTCATGTAAAAATTTTCTTGATCAGGATAGGCATTGGTGAATGGTTGGTCTGGTTCATCATTGGGCCGCTGCCCATCTCTGTGACCTTCCTCTCCTCATGAGATGAGAGGGTGCTTAACTCACACTGAAGGCATCTCTGAACTGGAAATTCTGTTGCCATCTGTGGGAACCTCAGTGGTTGTATTTCTGAGACAGTTTGTCTCTATAGTTAGTCTCACAGCCCTGTGTCCCATGGATCTGAAATGTTTGTTTGTTCTGGACTTTACTTCTTTCTCCTCATCTCCATCTTATGTGTATCTGCTACTGAATGAATGATTTAGTAGTTTCTGGTGAGGACTGACTGGATTTGGAGAAGACCAGAGGGGGTGACCCCTCCTGATGTGCCCACTGCCCTCCACCACACCACCACCACCACCTCATTCCCCTCACCCCCACCTTTGTTGGTCTCCAGGGACATGGTTGGCCCAGTCTCCAAGGGAACTGCTGGGTTCAATCATGGGCAAATGCCCTTCAGTTCTGAGCCTGTGTTTAAGGAGGCCTGGACCCTGGAGGCTGCCTGCCAGTCAGAAACGTGATGGGGGGAGGTACCTACCTTTTGCACCCCAGTCTGAGGGGACTGTGTAGGACAGCTCTATTTTCAGAGTGAAGAATTATTAGTAATTGTTGTCATTTGAATCTAAAGAAGAAAAAGTCACTTATCAAGATCTTTAATGGAAAAGAACTTTAATAGAATTAGTGTGCATAGAAATAGAAGAAAGGATTTTCTGGTGAAGCACCCAAAGTTACCCATTGTCTTGTGGGTAAGTAGCCAACCCTATTTGGCTTGGTATATTTGAACCAAATAGAGTTGGCTTAAAGTAGGACCTCTATGACCTGAAAACTTGCCATAAGTCTAAGATAATTTCTGGCAGGGAAACAGAAAGGGGCAGAAGGGGTCATACCAGTCTATGATGAAAAGATCAAAATCAAGTGGAAGTAAAGGATAAAGACAGTCAAGGTCTGCATTATTTCTTCACATTTCCTCTAGCCATTTGATTGAAGCATCACAATGTAACAAGGTTTTCCTTGGTCTTCTAGAAAAGTCCCCCAGTAAGAAAAAGTGTTGTAGAAGAAAGCTAGTGTAGGAAGCACTACCCCTGAATTTGGGAATCGTTCAAATTTCTATTTCCACCATGTCCAGTTGCATAGTCATGAGTCATTAAGTTCTGCTTGTCTTAGCAAGGTTATGGTGCCAAGACATCTGGCAGTCCTTTTATAGATTCCTTTCCATTTCTCAATTCCAGCTCCAGAAGTACAGTGACAAGAGACCATAAATTTCTGCTCACATACAACAGGCTTGTTCTTCATTATTATTTAAATCATTCAATCTTCTTTTTTCCACAGTTTCTCAATGACTTTAAAGAAAAATATACTTTCCATCATTTATCTGATATTTTCTCAATTTCCCCCCAGGGTTAATGGTTTCTTTCCAAACCTTTTTATCACAAGTGAAATGAATTTTTTCTTTCATTTCTAAAAATTTTTGTTTTATTTTGCCTTTGTCATTTGTATAAATAGTATCTTTTGCTTTGTTATAGCTTTTTCTTTATTTCTGTAATAGTTTCAATTTTCTTACTCTCCCTCCCCCAGTTTTGTCTGTTCATTCTTTATTTCCTATTGCTTACTCTTTGTGTTTTCATTTTCTTCCTTTTTCCCTTAACACTTAAGTCTTGTTTTTCCCTCTTCTTATAAAGGATATATTTTGTTCATTTAGAAATATATTGTGTTGGATAACATTTTTCTACCCCTCAGAGTGTTAGCTCTTTTCTCTTTTTCTGCCTTTTGCTTTTCTTCATATTCCTACTCTTTTTCATCTTCTGGGTTTTTGTGGAGCCTGTTACAGTTTCCTTATTTATTTATTTTTTCTTAATAAGTGAGCTTTTATATGTTTGCCTGAAATTCAAACTAAGGAGACCAGACTTATTTTCTTTAATATTAAATAATTTATTTATATATAACTTTCACATCTTTGTGGTCTCTGGGGTTCCTGACCATTCCCCCTTCCTGACCATTCCCACCCTATCCTGCCCCCCCCCCACCTGAGTTGTAGGTGACTAGATTTATTTATTTAATTTCAAACATTATTTTATTTTCAAACAACATCAGTTGCATTTATATAGTTATAGATCCCCCTTCTGTATTGCCCACTCTCCTCCCCCTCCACCAACCCCCCTCTATTTGTTCTAGTTGCCCCTCTTGCTGCAAGTCATTGGTCAATGCTTGGCCACTGGTCACTTCCTTTTCTGGGGCAAAGTCCTTTTCCTGGGTGAGGACCCATGTTCCTGAGTCACAGCAGACCATGCTGCTCAAACTCCAAGGTGGGTGCTAGTTTGTCTAGTCCGAAACCATCAGGAACCTCTTGTAGGTTAGGTATGTAGTGTTCTCCAGGCTCCCTTATTTTGGTGCTTCCCATGGTGAAGGTAGCTGTCTCCTTTTCCCAAAATCTATGTGTTCTGTGCCTCCTCATTCATGCTAAGTGTCCCCTCTGTTCTGATGTCTGTCCCATGGTGTACTCCAGTGGGGACAGACTTCAGCAGATGGTGGGTCCAGCTCCACTCCTCTCCTGTGGTTCCAGTTCTGCCATGGGGCTACAACCTCATCTCTGTGGCTTTTCCCGCACATTGGAAAAGTAGGACACTTGGCTCATGCTGAATGCATCTCTGGATCACAGGTCTGGCTCCCTAGCTCCCTGAAATGTTATAGGTATAGCTTTGTGACAGCTCATCACAATAGTTAGTCTCATGGTCTTTTCTCTTGTGGTTCTGACTATACTCTCTTTGGGTCTACCAACATGATAAATGTATCCACTGCCTTTATTTATCCCTCTCTTGTATGTCTGCAGCTTGATTGATGACTGTTTTTGGCATTTCTAGTGAGATTTGGTAGAAGTGGGAATAAACCATAGAGGGAACCCCCACCTCACACCCCCAGACCCCAAGGGGTCAGCGAATGGTATCCCCTAAGCTGGAGATCCCAGGCCCCCAGCCCCAAAATCCAGGGGGAGAAAGGCTCCTTGCAGGGGAGTGCTGAGAAGCCTCTCCTGGATCTAGGCCTAATAGAGGGATTTTCCAAGACTAGATATAATTTCCAGTTGGTTGAAATAATTTTTTATTTTCTGTGTCTGGAGTTTTTTTGACCTTTGCTTCATAGCAATCAGTGGATTAAGGTTCTATAGATTCTTCCACAATGAAAAGTTTTTTCTCTTCCAGGGTCTCGGAAATAGACAGGTTCCTTTAAATGTGATTGCTTATGAGATTTTTCCTACAATCTCATCTCTGCTTCATAGTACAAATGGGTCCAGGGAAGCTATAGTTATCATGTGTTCGTCTTGTTTCCCTGATCACAAGCAGGCTTCATACCTGGGGTCTACTCCCTTCTTTTCTTTCTGTTGAGAGTTTATTTTGATTGCTGTTTCTGTTATACCCTGGCTTTTTTTCTCCACTCACATTACTGCCACATCTTTATCTTTTAACCTCCTGTGCATCTATTTTGTGTTTTAAGGTTTTATATTTTATCTGTTTTTAAGAAAACTTGGATTAGTGATTTTGTTCTTGTTGTCTTTGCTGATTTTGGTGGTTTTCCAGGAAGCAAAAGTAAAAAGGAAGACTTAAGCTACTGTCTTCAAACCTGTAGTTATTTCATTTTTAAAGTCTTATCTTATGTCAGCTTCTAATAGGATGGCAGTTGTACAAACTATGAGTTATTTGGACTCTGCAGAATCTGAGCTAAGAAAAAAAATGAGGTTAAAAAAAATAAGCAAGCCTAAGACCACAGTGATTTACAGTATTGTATATGATTTGGAGTTGAAACAGTAAATAAAGAGAATGACTTATATGGTGAGTCCTCACCCATGTGTTTAAGAAGGTGGACCACACAGGGAAAAATAAAAAAGGATTTATGTACATAGTAAATGGAGAACTGAGACTGCAAAGGGAAAAATGAACAAGTCAGTCAATCCAGATCCAGTCTGTTCTACCCAAAGAAGGCATCAATAGTGCAGAGACTAGGGTACACTCCATAGACAGTCAGAAAGTGTGGGCATGAGCATGGTTAGACTTTTAAACCCAAGATGGTCACTCAGCTCCACTTTTAGTTCCCAGCAGCTGCCCATTCAGAAAGTCAGGTTTATGGCAGACTGGTGGTTGTTCTGTTAAATGCCTGAGATTTCAGTGGCATGGAAATGGGGAGTAGGGTCCAGAACATTTCACCTTTGCTATGTGTATCCCCCACTGACTCAGAGTTAGGTCCTCTAACAGGGCTATAGTTTCATACTTCTTTTGATGTGCGTTGGAATACTGCACCTAACACCAACACCCATAAGCCTCCACCATAGTTCATTAAATCCCCTGCCCTCACTCCCCACTTTTGCTTCTTTTACACCACTCTGCTCCTCCGGTAGCTTCAATTCTACAGTTAGACATCCAGGTTTTATTTTGGTTTTGACTTCCTGTTCCTTTGTTTAGTTTTTCTGTATTCTACATATGAGTGAAATCATTCTGTTTTTCACTTTTTGCCTTACTTCACTTAGCATAGTTCCTTCTAGGTCCATTCCTGTTGTTGCAAATGGGAAGAGTTCATCTTTTTTAAGTAGCTGAGTACTATTCCATTGTGTATATTCCACATCTTCTTGGTCTACTTATGTTTTGGGGCACTTAGGTTGTTTCCTTCCACAACTTGGCTTTTTTAAATAGTTGCAATTGTTAGGGGGCTGTGGCCCCCAGTACTGGTAATGCTGATTTAAAATAGCAGCTATTGTTCATTGTTAGGTGGAGACTTGGAGAAGGGAAGTTAAGCCTTCTTGTGGGAAAAGCATTAAAGGGTTGGGGAGGGAACAGAGAAAAAGACAGGGAAAGAAACAGAAGAGAAAAAGAACACAGAGAACAGAAGAGAGACGGAAGGTGCAGAGAGGAGCAGCAGGGAGGCTGGAGGCCTCAGAGCTGCTACTGCCATAAGGGGCAGTAGGACAGGGAAGGAAGACAAGCTGTGGGCCTCCTTCACCAGCCTGGGCCGGTGAGGAGCCCGGGGAAGCATGTTGGAGAAACTTGTGACCTGTGTGAGCTGTCTTAGAAATGTGGTAAATTTTGGTTTAATTTTGAAACTGAAAAGTTTGGTAGTCTTCTGGAGAATTGCGAGAGTTTGCTGTGTTGCTGTTTTCAATGTGAGATGTCTGAAGTGTTTGCTGTGTTGCTGTATTGAGTGAGTTTTGCTGACGCTGGACCACTTTGGAGTTGGAGCTGAAAGAATGTTGGACCTGTGCCTTTTGGAGAAGAATTGATGACACCATCCTGGTTTTCGTTGTTGGATTTGAATTCCCTGCTTTCAGAGAAGGATCGATGACACCATCTTGACTTTTTCTGACTTGCAGTGAATGGAGCTGTGTCTTTGAAGAAGGAGTGGCAGTTCCATCTTAACTCCTTTATTCGGCTTAAGGTGGGGCAGCCGCCATTTTTTGACCACACGTGGTTGTTGCAGTCATGTGCTCTTTGGACTAGAGACTGGAGTGTGTGGTAAGATTCCCAAATGGGCTCCCTTGTGCCCCTCAGTGACTCTTGTCTGATTTGTCTTTCAATAAGTAAATTTGTTTTTGCCTCCCTCTTAAAGTGGTCTTGTTATTGCATGCACAGCCCGGGAAGAACCTGGTGTGTGACTGGCTTTTAAAGGGCCAGTTTTTCCCCTTTGTAAGTTTGGTTAAGCACCCCGTTTTGCCTGTTTTGTCACCCTGTCTCAGTTCCTTCTAGCACCATTCAAGTTGCTGAAAATAACATAAGTTTATCTTCTTTGTGAATGGCTGAAAAAGATGTGGCATGTTTACACAGTGGGATATTACATATCAATCAAAAATTATTTAAGTGAAAGTACCTCTCCTTAGGGAAGACAGTGGAGTCTTCTCATGCAGAACTCATTGGTGCTCACTGGGACACTCCTGACTGATGTGCTTGCCATTTACTTCTCCTTACAATAAATGGCCCATTGTTATCCAGATGATCAAATAAGTATACTGATAAGCAGAAGCATTAAATACTTCACGCAAAGTGAGCTGCAAAAAGTGTCTGTCACACCAAAATTTTCTGTTTCTATAGACTGTGCCCTTAATTTCTTTCTTTTAATGTCTATGTCCTGCTATCTACTACTTTTATCACTGAGAATTATCTATATTTTCTTTAAAAATCTATTCTTCCTTCTGATGTGACTTAACCTGACCTAACTATCACCAGTAGGCCTAAGCCTCACTTCTAGGCCAAAGGTCATTTTCAACCTAAGAATGTCCCTGTTCCAGGAAACCGGGAGCAAGCTTGCCTCAGATCAATAAGAGGGTGACAAGCTCCTTTGACTGGTTGTCTGATAGAGATCATCCAACTGGAAGATGGCCTGTCAGCACCAGATCACTAAAATGGCCTTTCAAAATTGTTAGACAGATCCCTGGACAGAGGTCAACCAATTGGAGGATGACCCATCAGTACCAGACCACCGCAACAGCCACCAGGACCTAAAAACTGTATAAAAGACTGGACTCTGGGGGCAGAGGGGGTCCATCCTCCATGTTCAGGTGGGACCGCTTAGGTAGTAGGCCAGGCTGAGGTTGGACTCTAGCTTAAACTACCTTAATAAAGCCTTTCTTGTTCTTGCATCATGTGTGAGTGGAGAGTATTTATTTCAAAACCCGTGACGCAGATTTTAACACTCCTTTGTGCTTTTATTGGTTCTTTTTTCATGACCCTTTGTTTATCTTTTCATTTGTATCTTTTTGTTTAAGGTAATATTGGTTTAAGACACTATAGGGAAACTGGGACCATACAGAATGTGTTATATATGAGTATTTCTCATTGTAGGACTTTCAGTATGATAGTTTGCAGTTTGGAACAGATAAGCTTTTAAAATAGAAAGGGTATGTGTGGCTCTTAAAATCATTCTATTTTCCTATTTTTAAATAGGGTAATTTTTCCTGTTTTCAAATATTAAGTTAAAACTGAAGATCATTTTAAAAATACAGTTACTTCAGGAAAGGGGCAGTATGCTTCCATAGTTGCCAACAAAAACAAGTTGCAAACAAGATATCTCAAATTATTTCTATTGTTCTCATTTCAATAGGGAGTATTAGAAGGAGTGTAGGCCATGACTACAGAAAGATTCAGTTCATTTTAAAGTTCTTCCTTTCTGCCTCTTGTTATGTGTCTCCACAAGAGTAATAGGAGGAAAAATGGCAAATTTGTTTTGTTAATTTGGCCAGATATGTCTGTTGTCTGAACTTGAGAGCTTAAGACAAAAAATAGACAAAATTGCAAAGAAAATTCCAAGGCCAAGTGTATACACCTAGAATTTGAGTAGTTATTTTCAAAGTTTTTGTTTACACTTATTAATAACTATCTCAGTGTTGTGGATTATATAATTTGTTCTGTCTTATCAATTATTCAGAAGAAACTTTGTGGTAATGGTTTAAATAAAGTAAAACCTTTGACATTTTTATTCACTTGCTATTTTAATTTGCTAGTGATAATTGATTTGTTAAATGAGAAAAATTAACTCCTATGGCCACAAAGGGTGGGTGAGAAAGGATCTTGCCAGTTTTAGTACTTAGTAGTAAAATATTGTCCTGTAGAAGTATTCATCATGAAGCATCTTCATGAAGCATCTTCAAATGGTCCTTAGTGAGAAAAGTCATATGAGCACTTAAGCGTACATCTTCCTGCTATGAAGATAAATGCTCTAATTCTATCTCATTTGTCTATCAGCAGGCATTTCCTTCCTATGACAATTTGTTATACTGATATTCTTAATTATTTAAGAATTATTTCACTAGCTTCTCTTCCTTTTAATATTCCCTTCTCTTATCACTTGTAAGACTATAGGATGTTCTGGATTGCCTTTTATTTTGATTCTCATCACACTTATTTTTTGTATCCTTCTGAATTTTCTCTCCCATTACTCATTGTGTAAGATTCAGGATATTTAATGGTTATGATACAACACAGCTAACCCTGGATGCCAGTATCTGATAGGGGGTGCCTACCCTCTGGGTGTCATTGTCTCTTATTTAAGATTGCAGATTTTAAGGAAGATATGCTAAAATGTGAGAATGGCCTGGATTAAAATTTCCTTTTAGAAAGATACAAGGGGGAGGAAGAAGTAAAACAGGTGTGGGTTTTTTTTTTTTTTTTTTTTTTTTTTTTTTTTTTTTTTTTTTTTTTTTTTTTTTTTTTTTTTTTTTTTTTTTTTTTTTTTTTTTTTTTTTTTTTTTTTGGTAATGTGATAACGTAGGAGCTATTTCTGGAAGACTGGAAAACAAGAATAAGGATATATAGAGAGGGTAGGCAAAAAGAAGAGGATTCTGATTCTGATGCTGATTTCTGCCACTTGTGGGATGAAGATGTGAGCCATGTGAGCTTGGTCTTTGGCTGCCCCAGGCTAGGAGGTGTCTGTTAAAGGAAGTTAAGGAGTTTGGAGATTTAAACTCTGTGTCGGAGTTTTTTTTGCTGAGTTTGCTTGTGTCTGGGAGAGGCAGTGCGAAAGTCAGGCCTGAAAAGAAAGTAAACTTTGCTGGTTCTGGTCCTATGGAGCTTTTTTCACCTGGAGGAGGACAAGGAGAAGACGGCATGGAAGAGTTGCAGCATGCCAAAGGAGCACATCAAAGGAAGATGTCTTTGAACATGTGGAGATGAATTGTGACTGACTGATGTTGGTGAGATGATCAGGACTGAGAGACTAAGGATTTTTAGAGGATTTTTAGACAATCTGGGGAAAGGACTTTGGACAATGTTTTTTTGTTTGTTTGTTTGTTTTGAGACTAGGTCTCGCTATTTTTGCCCATGGAACTGCAGGCTCTTGTTGCCTGGGGTACCACAGACTCAAGCAATCCCCAGCCTCAACTTCCCAGGTAGCTGGGATTACAGGTGCATGCCACCACGCCCAGCTATTTTTTTGGGGATTAGGTCTTGCTATGGGCCCCAGCAGGACTCGAACTGCAATCCTTAGCCCCAGCCGCTTCATAGGCTGAAGCTCATAGGCACGAGTCACCATGCCCGGCTGGACAATGTTGAGAAAGGTTTTGGACAATGTTAAAATAATTTTGAGTTTTACTTACTTTTTTTTTGTAGTAATTTGGAAATCACTTTGTTTAGTAACAAATCAGTCTACTCTGGGAGTCTTGCTTTGGCTTGGGATTTTGATGAGAAGGTTAGGGATGGTGGAAAGAACCCACAGAAGTCTGAAAGAGGCAAACTAGTCTAAAGTTTAAACTGTGTTTCTAAGTTTTTCTTTTTTAGGTCTGAGAGAGGGGGAGAGAACTGAGATAAGTTGGTAGCTGATTTTTGCATACCAGTAGTAGGTGAACAGTGAAGATGTTAATTTACTGTTTTGAGCCTGCTTCCTTGGGAAAAGCAGGCAGAGGTGGTTTAAGTGCAAGTCAACAAGTTTTTTTTTTTTTCTCTTTTTACTGGGTTTTATATCTCCTGTAGCTTTAGGATTGCAAATTTCAAAGAGGACATGCTAAAATGTGAGAATGGCCTTGACTAGATTTCCTTTCTGAAAGATAGAAGGGGGGGGAGAAGGAAAACAGATTTTTCCTTGTAATGCGATATAATTTACAAGACTGTTCCAGAAAGATGGGAAACAAAATTTAAAAATATAAATAAGAGTCGAGAACAAAGAACAGGATCAGCCATTTTGATCAGCACTTTCGGGTTTAGCATTTTGGGGAGAAGGATAATGTAATTCCAGGCTGCATGGCTGAGGTGGGCATCCCGGTTGAGGTGGGCAGCTGTGGACTCACAACTTCAGCATGCTTAAGCCAAGTGTGTGTGCTAAAGTGAGCCTAAGGATTTTTGGAGAGGTCATGAGGAGGTCTTGATGAATCTGCAATTGGTTCCTGTACTTTGGAGTTTCTGTTTACTGCCTAAAGTAAAGATAATGCCGAAGAACATGACTGAGAGGAGAAGACAGCTGCATGCTTTAATGCATGCTTGGAAGTTGGAGCACGCCAGAAAGATGTCCTACACTTGGAGCATGTGTTGTTAGACTCTGATTGATTGGACATTTGGTGAGATGAACAGGGATTCTAAGACTAAGGGTTTCTGGACAATGTCAGAATAATTGGGGTTTTCTTATGTTTCTTTTGTAGTAAATAATTAGGAAATCACTTTGTTAGAAATAGTTTCTTTCACTGTAAGAATTCGTTTTGACTTTGAAAATGATGGTAAGGGGCTACGGATAAAAACAATTTTGTATGCTTTTAGGCTGTAGGAGTTGTAGAAAGTAAAATGAGGCAAGCTAGCGAGTTTTAAACTGCAGTTTCTCTTTTTTTTTTTTTCAATTGAAGTCTGGGGCAGGGAGCTAAGAATCTGTGGCTATAATCTGCATAACAAAAGTAGGGAGTCTATGAAAGACTCAAGTTGCTACAGTGTTGAATCTGCATCAGGGAGAATCTGGGAAAAGAGGATTCTTGAGTTACAGGTAATAGTTAAAGAGTCTCTCTCCCTCACCTGATTTCAGTTTGTATGACTGTCTTTACAATGACCTCAATCTTCTCAGGCCTTGAGGGTTTCTAGTGAACCCGAGACCTGGGCATGTGAAATGCAGGACAAACCAGATGGGAGACTGCGCAGAGGAAGTATATAGTAAAGTTTATTTCTTGAGTATCTTTTATAGTTGAAGAATTCAAAACAAGGGTGAGAGCTATGACATATGTTTCTCATTAACTACTTTCTTATTAATTGGCTAGCTTGTTATTTTCTACATGCTCCGGGATTCTCAGGATGATCAAAGATGTTCAAGGACAGGAAAAAGGGACAATGAAAAGGGACTAGAGAATGGCTTGACCAAGGAGACGATCAAGTAAACACACAGGAGCAGACCTTGCTGGGGAACAGTGTGCTGTTTCAA
Organism: Uropsilus gracilis; assembly: GCA_004024945.1. Lineage (NCBI taxonomy): Eukaryota > Metazoa > Chordata > Mammalia > Eulipotyphla > Talpidae > Uropsilus > Uropsilus gracilis. The sequence goes on along the minus strand of PVHY01000357.1, from coordinate 73,792 downwards.
ATCATGAAGTGTTCTCTCAGTTACCTGGCAGGTCCAAGCACGTGTGTTTCCTGTGTCATCACAAGGTCTCATTTAACAGCTCTCACCTCCAGCTATTCTATGTTGAGCACTTTGGTCTCTTGACAACACAAAATTACTGAATTGCTCTTTTCATATTTATTTTACTCTTTTTAATGATAGTTTCATAGATTCCTTCCTCTCTGGTTCTTCCTTCTTCATTGCCCATGTGTTCTTTCTTTTTTTTTCTCTTTAACTGATTTGCTCTAAATCAATTTTCAAAACTTAATTCTCTGACTGACTCTGTTTCCTCAGTCTAGGTAGGAGCCCTGATCTGTGGTTTTGTAGACAGTAAGGAAAGAAATTGTCATGATATTGGGTAAGGAAACAAGGAAAATGGGGTACTTAACTCAACCTATAAATGGGAGCAGGTGGACCCTTAAACCCAGCTACTCCTTAGGTTTTAGGTTCACTCCAGCCTGCAAGACCACATCAACCTTAAGAGGAGGCAAAAACAAATTTACTTATTAAATTCAAAATAGACAAGAGTCACTGAGGGATAGAAAGGACCCCCTTGTAATCTTACCAACCAGTCCAGTCTCTAGTCCAAAAGGCTACACATAGCCTTCAGTCATGTGCTTCCTCAAAATGGTGGCTATCCCACCTTCAGTCCAGAAGAAGGAACAAAGATGGTGCTGTCACTCCTTCTTCCAAAGGCACAGCTAGTCACCTCAAGTCAAATGAAACCAAGATGTCATTGTCAATTCTCCTTCAAAACCAGAAAATTCAAATCCAGTGAAGAAAACCAGGATGTCATTGTCAATTCTTTTCTAAAAGGCACAGCTCCCGACATTCTTTAACTTCAGCTTCAACTCTAAAGTGACCTGAAATCAGCAAGGCTACTTGATACAACAACAGTAACCACTTCAGATGTCTCAAGATGTAAACAGCAACACAGCAAGTTCTCCTCATTTCTCCAGAGAATTTCCAAGCTTTACAGTTTCAAAGTTAAACCAAGTTTAAACAAATTTCCAAGTCAGCTTACACAAGTTACAAGTTTCTCTAACATGCTTCTCCAGGCTACTCACTGCCCCAGGATAGGGAAGGAAGGCAAGGCCATAGTGTGGCTTCCTTCCCTGCCTCCTGACTGCTCCTCCAGCCTTCCTGTTGCTCAGCACCTGCTGCTCCTCCAGCCTTCCTGCTGCTCTGGTCTCCTCTTCTGCTCTACACCTTCTCTTTTGTCTGTCTTCTCCTCCTTAAATCCCCTCTTACTGATCCCATCATGAGAAGGCTTGGCCTCCTTTCTCCAAGTCTCCACCCACCAAGGCACAATGACTGCTATTCTAATGCAGTACTGATAGGGTGTGCCCCCCCCCTCCTGTTTAAGATTGCAGATTTCAAGGACAGGTAATGTTAAAATGGGAGAATGACCTTAGCTGGAATTTCCCTTCAGGGGGATGCAGGGGGAAGAAAGAGGTGAAATAGTCAAGGTGAAACAGATTTCCTGGAAGGTGGGAAATCAGGGTATATAAAGGGTGTGCAAACAAAGAGAGGGAATTGATGCAGATTCGAATATGGAGACTGGATAGAGAGAGAGGTTCAGTGGAGGAGAGATGGGAATCGGCCATCTTGTAAAGATGTGAGCCATGTGAGCTTGGCTACGTGGCCACCGAGGGCCTTCAACCCTCGGCTGGCCCAGGCTGGCAGCATGTGTGCTGAAAGCAGTTAAGGAGTTTGCAGATTTGAACTCCGTGTTGGAGTTTGCTTTGCTGAGTTTGATTTGTGTCTGAAAGAGGCCGTGCAAAAGTTAGGCCTGAGAAGAAAGTGAACTTTGCTGGTTTGGCACCATGGAGTTCCTG
>PVHY01000357.1:21572-71836 GCA_004024945.1 Uropsilus gracilis | reverse complement strand
TGATTAGGACTGAGAGACTGAGGATTTTGGGGCAATCTGGGAAAGGACTTTGGACAATACTGAGAAAGGGTTTGGACAATGTTAAAGTGTTCTGAGTCTTACATGTTTCTTTTGTGGTTAATAGGATTATTAGAAATCACTTTGTTAGAAATAAATTAGTCTGCACTGCACTGATTGTCTTGCATTGGCTTGGTATTTTGGTTGAGAAGGCTGGGGATGGTGGTAAGGACCCACGAGTGGAAAGTTTAAACTGTGTATTACAGTTTTTCTTTTCTGCAGTTTTTGGAGCTGAAAGCAGTTGGCTGGCTTTTGCATATCAATGGTAAAGGTGATCAGTGAAAATGCTAATAAAGAGTGTGCAGCTTGCTTCTGAGAGAGAAGCAAGCAGATAGCTGTATCCAGTTAAGTAAAGACAAAAAGTCTTCATTTTACCCTGTTTCAGTACCACCAATGCTGGGGGCCACAGCCCCTCAACTTTAGCACAGCCTCCCTCTCAGTTAGAGTCCTTCAAAGAAGAATGTCCTCTTACCCTCTGTTATAAAAAGTTATTTTGTGATCTTTGTGAAACAGGGTGCTAAAAAGAACAGAGCACACTGAAACTGGGTGTAAACAAAAGGAGGGTACCAAAAACTAAAAACAAATGCAAATCCAAGTACAAAGGGTAAAGTTACTAGCTTCATCAAGGGACAGTGTCACGTACATGTCAGTCTGTGTGTTCTTTCAACCCTGCACACAGTTGAAAGAGACCTTAGAGTTTAACAACCATGAGGTTCATTTCACAAGAAAAACAATGATTCATGTAGTCACAGGGGCCAGCTACCTCTCCTAGTCAGTGTCCTCCAGTAAAGCAGAGTGCTTATCGCTGTTACAAGGACTGCCAAGGACAACAGCAATGCTCAAAGTGGTCACCCGAGTGCACCACCAATGAACAGTTGGAGAAACAAGGACCAGGGCCTTTGATGCTCCAATCAGGCAATGTCAGTGACAGGACAGAGACCCAGTCTCTGCAAATGTCTCAGCTTCTTTTCCTTGTTGGTTGGTTGGTTGGTTGCTGGATGTGACTGCCGGTTTCCCTTCCTTTTCCAGGGGTCAGGAACAGAGGCTGTCTCAAGTGCAAGTTCTTCCTGAGACTCCTTGAGTTCTAGGTGCTAATGTTCTCAAGCTCTCCCCTGCAAGTTACAAGTTCAAGCCCAAGTTTTCACATTCATTTCTTTCTGCAAGTCCCTTCTCTGGGTCTTAGGTACTCAGGTACACCCCCTTCAAGTCCCTATTTCTTCAAGTTACAAATCCCTTCTCTTTAAGTTACAAGTCCTCTCTCCTCTGCAAGTTAAGTTTTCTGCCAGTTATAAGGTAAAAGTCCCTTCTCACATGGAGACCCTGGTTTAAATCCACCTCAATGGGTCCACCCTAGAATCTGATTGGACTAACAATTGGGGTCACAGCCTATAGAGCCCTTGATTGGATTTAGATGGAGACCACCACAACAGTTGACTGCTCATTCCAAGTTACATTTGGACAGCTGCACTGTAGCTGCACCTTGGTGTGGGGTTTGGCTAAGTCACGTTTTGCCTGGACCTGATGACTGCCCTTTGCATTCAGAGATATGTGATGATTATCCCTAAGTTGTAGCATATTTTGTATTGGGGTCAAAACTGAGCTCCACAAGGATGGGCAACAAGAGGCTGTCAGTGTAGATGAGGCTCTGTGCACTCCCACAGGCTTCCTGTCTGCACACTAGGCAGATTGTAGAACAAGCTTCAGAAAGAAACAGTAAACTCCAATTTGACCGAAGACAACCAGAGTGCTTTTAGAAATGCCTACACAATAATCCCTCTCAATGACTCATTGAAGTGTTCTGAATCTATTTATCCCCTTTAAGGTCCTGGTAGGCAGAAATAAAATAAATAGGAATAAAAAAACAGCTGGAGGCATATACCACAGATTTTATAGTTTGTATGTTTATTATTTGATCTGACTCGTGCTTCTGTAAGCAGTCCTAATAATAAAAGTCATACTAATAACTACTAACACTTATAGGAGATAAATCAGGTGCCAGAGATTCTCTTGAATATACAAATTAGCTCACATATAACCCTATGAAGTAGATGTTTCTTGCTTATTTTAGAGATAAAGAAACTGGAAGACAGAGATTGAGTAATTTACACAAAATCTGACTGCTAGTAAGTAGGCTGAGTATCCAGGGCCCATTCAGTTAATCACTTGCTATCTGTTCTCCCTGAGTGGCTCTAAGCTATTGGGTTGGCATCATTTAGCATCTTGATTTCTTTGCTTAGATTTGAGCTACTTACCAATTTTTGTTGTTGCCTGCACCCTACTGTTTCTCCCTTGTCTCAACTCTGTCTTGGTGATCACACTTCTGTCTATTCTATTTGAGCCATCTAATCCTTGACCTCTGCCTCTCTCTTCATCCATTTCACTCTCTAGTCCCAGGAGGCAGCTGGAGTTCCATTATTAAAGGATAAAGAGAAGGTTTATGGAGAGAGCAGCCCATAGGGAGTCAGTTCATCACCTTACAAGAGTCAGAACCCCTGATAGCAAGTCTCGTGTAATTCCTTTCTAGAACAGAGCTTGTATTACTAGGATGGTAATGCATGGTCTATTAGTTATCGCTAGTTTCTCTAACAAATTGCCGAAAGCTGTGTGGTTTCCAATAAATGATGTTTACTATCTCACACTGATGAAGGTCAGAAGTCTGAAGTCAAGATGTTGAGAGGGCCTTATGTCTTGGTAACTCTTGAGAGGTCCCTTCTTAGCCTTTCCCAGCTCTGGTTCAGCTAACGTGTGACCCACTCACTCCAGTCTCTGCCTTTGAGTATATACTATCTCCTCTTTCATCAACTTTTCCTCTACTTCCCTCTTTCAAGACCACTGCCTTTTGTGTTTAGAGCTCTCCCAAAATGATCCATGATAAACTCCTCTTCTCAACATCATTAATTTCACCTTTTGCTTATTATTTTATCTTAATATTTGTAAGTTCTTAGGATTTGTATGTGCACATATCAGTTAATGAAATGTGATAGTTTGGTTCTGAGATAGATTTAATTTGAGTCTTGACCCTGCCACAGAGTGAATGGGTGACTTTGGGCAAATGGAATTTGTCACAACTTCTCCGTAGGTTATGATGAGAGCTGGCAATGATACAAATAAGCCATCTGAATGCATTTTGTTGTATATCTGAATAAATGTTCTCTAGGTTCTTTGGAGGTAAATGAAAGATAAAAACTCCTTTGAGTTAATATTGCTGAGTGTTTTGAAAATAGAAACATCCACAATTTCAATGTTCAGTAAAAGAAAATTAACATAGAATAAAGGCTCACTCTTAGATGCTTGTAAGTACCAACCATGTCCACTTCAGCTCGGGTAGCTGTGCTCCATGACTGTGCAGTACCATGGCTCGGAAGTGTAATTCTGAGGATAGTCATATTATGTTGAGATATTTTTAGAAGCAGAAATGATAGGAAACTCATTCAGTTAAAGTGACTTCATTTCTGTGAAAATTTCATTGCTTTCATAATAGAACAATTTTGCTCTGTGACTGACTAATATGCGAGAGCATTACTGCACATATGTTGACTGCTTAAAGCACTGACATATGAGATGAGCAGGAAAGCCCTTATGGGGGTGCTGGGGACAATGCACCCCCACTGGGACTCCTCTTGCTCTAGTTGAGCACACAGTCAGGCACTAGGTACATTAGTAGGAGAAAAAGACCAAATTCAATTACATCTGTGTGGAAAATCTACTGGTCCATACATTCTTAAGTAATGAGAAATTGAGGGTTTATATTCTGAGCCAAAAATGGGAGAGAAAAGGGGGACTTACATCAGGATGAGATGACTTCATAGAATGAAACCCTGCCTCTAGATGTTTGTTATGACTAAGGATAATTTTTTCAAATAACAATGTTATTTTTGGAGATAACCTGAGATTTGGGTCATCATCAGTTTCTAAGGTCATGGAGACAATCTCTCTAAATTTCACAAGGCCTCCATTGACCTTACCTCTAGGTGACACATATTATAAAAAATCTGTGCTGAATACTGGGGAAAAATCTTCCTCAACATTTTAGGGAAAATGAGCCTATGCCTTTAATGCATGTATAAAAGACTTTATACTTTAAGAAAAACTGATTTTTGACTTGTGCAATCCTTGTGAGCTCCTTATTCTATTTCCTCCCCTTTAAGTTTTGCATCATATCATACTTTTCTAAAATTTTTATTATTATTTATTATATTATTTATTTTACATCATTATCTACCCTGGGATTCTCCCACCACCTTATCACTCATGAAGGAACCATCATCTTAGTTTATTGTGGCCCTCTCCCCCTCAATGTTCTACCCCCCATGCTCTATACTCCAACTTTGCTAAAAATTAGTTTTAAATTTTTTGTGTCTGTTTGTTTCCCTTTGTCCCTCATATAAGCGAGAGCATTCAGTATTTTTCTTTTTCTTTCTGACTTATTTCTGCTAGCATGAGTCCCTCTAGCTTCATCCTCATTTCTATTGTGATTTTCTTATGTTCTCTCTGTGCATTGTTAGAAAGGAGGCTCAGAAAGAGGAAAGTGGCATAGCTATTTTGTTTCACCTCTCACAGTACTGCTAGAATGTTTTGGGGGTACTGATGAGTAATTGAGTACTGATACTGATAGCAGGGGTGTGCTTGTTCTCCCAATGGGAAAGAAAAAGTGGTTGTGCCTGAGGTGATGAGCAGTGACATTTGACTACCTTCGACCTCGAGTCATACCTTGCCTCCACCACTTAAGCTGGTTTCCAAACTCAAGCAAATCAACAGCTGAATCTCAAGTTCTTAATTTTTTTTGTTGTATTGTCTTTATTTTTAAAAAGAGTATAAAATACATATTGACAAAGCTATTTTAGAAGAAACCACTGGATTTTGTGCTTGGACTCTTAGTAGGTACATATTATGTAAATTCTCTTCAACTCCTTTCTTTTGAATAGAAACCAAACAACGCACATAGGCGTACAAACCAATAAACCTAACCAAGCTTGACCAAATGATTGTATATGGATAGTTAGATATGTCTACTGACTTCTCAGTGATTTTTTTTAGAAGTTTTTTAAAATACTGTTGCATCTGTTCTCATCATATTAAAAAAATCACATAAGAACTAATAATTTGATCTGGTATCAAGACTACATGGTACCATCCTTTCACTGGACATCGTATTTTCACAATGCTTGTAGTTTCCTAGTTCAACTTGCTTTATAGGATTTGTTTGTATAATTGCATACCAGGGAGTACACTAGCTTCAGGGAGCCATTTTATTCATATAATGCAATTATTCAATTATTCAGCATACATGGATCAAAATATTTACTGCTATTGCTGAATTTGTAATTGATATATCTCCACTGAAATTTGTTTTTTCACTCAAGTTCATTTATTTAAACTGCTTCATTTAATGTTTATTGTTCACCATCAATGTGCTAGTAACTGCCTACAAGTGCAAAGAATAGAAAATTATAAGCATATGCAAACAAATTTCAATATTTATGCTGTATATTCAGATGCATTTAATATATGTTCAAAATATATTCAAATGTCCTACCTATTTTGAGGAAGGATTTGAGGTAACTTGCAGAAACCTACGTTAAAGTGCACATAATGATACAGTTCAATGTAGCTTTAGGAGTTCATTTCTGAAGTAAGGTCTAGTCTTGATTTTTGGCTGTGCCACTTCTGGCCAGGATCTGTCTGTAGTCTCAGTGAAACTATATGGAAGATTCATATGCATGAGCATATATATGTGTCCATGTGCCTGTGTTTAAAATTTGCGAGTAAAGAAGAGATTTAGGTTAATAGCTGGTTATCAAATGTACATCCTGCTGTTATCCTCATCTTCAGTTTTGGACCTTGGAACAGCCTCTTTATTGGGTTACTCTTCCTCAGTTAAGCCAGAGCAGTTAAAATGGTGCTTGCTTTGTTTTTGTTTTTCTGTCTCCTTTATGCTAAAGCCTCAGCCCAAAATATAGATATGCTGACTTCAGATTCTGTGTGACTGGCAAATATTACATCAGGAATATCTGAATGTTGAATTGTATCCTGGGTCAGATAAATGCCAGATTGTGTAGATGGATTGCAGGGCTAAGGGATTTCTAAGTTTCTGTTGTTCAGGTTTTGAATAAGAGACTGAAATCTTAGAGTTCTTCATCTTGTATCTTCACATGGTGACAACTTTGCTCTCAAAAGTTTAAAAGTAGATCTTATCCATGGAGCACTTTAATAATCTTTGGATTTGAGAACTGTTAGATAATGTTAGAGACAAAATGCTATTCTCAAGAAAATTAAGAATTAAAAAATATACTATTTTTCGTGAAGACAGTATCAAAGCAGCTTAATTCAATAATCATTTACTGAGTATCTAGTATCCAGTAAACTCCCTGGAAAATAAAAATGAATAATACCCAAACTTATTGTCTTGAAAATCATTAAAATTGGAAGACAAGCATCCTCATCTTTTCTATAGATAAATACTTAGGGTATCCAAAAAGTTGATCAGAGGAAGTTCTCTTTCTAAGGATATTTATGTTAATGAAGAATAAATATGCATTAAATCACATTTTGCAATGATGTTATGGACTAAATTGTGTTCCCTAAAATTAATATGTTGAAGCTAACTTCCAATGTGACTATATTTGAAAGTAGGGTATATAAGGAAGAAATTAAGGTTAACTGAGGTCATGAGTAGCAATGCTCTAATCTGGTACATCCAGTGTATTTATAGGGGAACACAAATCTCTCATCATGAACTAAATTGGCTGCAACCTTGATCTTAGCCCTTTTGGCCTCCAGAACTTTGAGAAGATAACTTTCCATTATTGAATTACTCCAGGCTACAGGATTGTATTATGGTAGTCCTGACAGGTAAACACTGTTGGCTCATGCAATATGCAATACTGTTTAAGTGATCATCTTCAATGACTGTTAATATCACAGAGAGGGAACTAGAAAACACAGACTTGTATTACAGTCAGATCTTTTGAAGTAACAAAATCTCTAACCTGAATCTATTAAGTTTCTAGACCTAACTATAAATTTATCCTAAGCACAAGAATATCAAGAAATGTTTTCTATGACGTAGTACTATAGTCAACAAAAGCCTGGAGGAGAAGGTATAAAGCACATGAAATGGCTTTTTTAATACGTAAGAATTTGAAATTATTTTCATTGAAGTAATGTTTGTGGATGTAATGTTTGTATATGTTATGAGGTTAGAGATTCACACCTCTTCAAATGCATTTTTTCATACCACATCCACTACAAAAACAACTATGAATCTCTGTCAAAGTCCTTTGTGCCATTCCACACATTACTTGCCATTTTTCATAGAATCCTTCTGGTAGACTCATTTTATAATCAAAGTTCTAGCATTTTTAATGATTTGGTTTTGTCTATTTCTTTACTTTGTTTCTTCATAGTCTACATATAGAGTGAAACCCTTGGGTATTTGTCTTTCTCCTTCTGACTTTTTGCTTAATGTAATCCCTCCAGGTTTATTGATGCTGCCACAAATAAGAGTTTATCTTGTTTTTTATATAGCTAAGAAATATTCCACAATGTATATGAGCCCCATCTTTTTAATTTATTTATCTCCCATTGGATATTAGGTTGCTTCTGTATTTGGCTATTGTAAATACATAAATACTTACATATTATAAATATGTAAATATCATAGGAGAACATATATCTTCAAATTAGCATTTTTATATTTTTCAGATAGATACTGGAAAGTGGAATTTCTTGATCAAATAGCTAATTTATTTTTATTATTTTGAAAAGCATGATAATATTTTCCATAAGGGCTGGACCAGTTTGCAGTGTATAGGGTTTACTTTTTCTCCACATCCTCACCAACACTTTTTGTATACTGTCTTTTTAATTATAGATCATTCTCACAGGTGTGAAGTGGTACCTCATTGTGTTTTGATTTGGTAAGTAATGTTGGACATTTTTTAAATGCACCTGTTGGCTCCCAGTATGCTTTGGAGCAGTGTCTATTTGACTTTTCTGCCTGTTTTTTGACTAGATTATTTGTTCTTTCTTATTGAGTTGTATGAGATCTTTGTGATCTTGGATATTAGCTTCCTGTTGAACATATGATGTGCAAATATTTTCTCCCATATGGCAGGGTATCTTTATTTTAGTGATAGTTTCTTTTAATAGAACTTTTTAAAATTTGAAGCAGTTCTATTTGTTTAGTTTTGCTTTTGCTTCACTTGCCACTGTAGCACAGTCCCCAAAGATTGTCCCCCGTATCACTGAAGTCTGTATTACAGTGTTTGCCTTTTGTATTGTATGGTTTTGGGTCCTACATCCAGTTGTTTTAATCAATTTTAAGTTGATTTTTTTCTCAACACATAAATTTTAAGAAAAAAATGTGAGGGAAGAGGAACTCTATGATTAAAAAGGACTTCATATCTACCAGTTTATGGACTTTATTGCAGTTATGATATAAATAAATATTCAATTAAAAAATTTTGAGTAAAGCAGTGTGAGCACTAATTGAATATCAATTAAATTTATGAGTTTTATGATTACTGTCATAGATAATGGAATTGTGATTGTATTTTACAAAGATAATTCTTTTTTAGAGATATGTGAAATATTTGTGGATTGATACTGATGTCCAGCAGTTGTGTCAAAATTATCTGGAGGAGGAGAAAGTTGTAAGGAAATAGGTGAAACAAAATTGACCTTGAGGTGATAATTGTTTAAAGTGGTGTACAGTTAAGTTCATTACATTAGTCTCTCTACTTGTGTGATTGTTAAAATTTTTCCATAATAAATGCCTTAATAAAAAGTCAGACAATAAATAAAATGCTTGCCCTGAAGGATTTCAAAATCTAATAAGACAGGCATACATGCATGCAGATATTTGTAATACAATGAGATACTAGCTTTAATTAGAGTGCTGAAGACCATGCAAAGGACAGAAGGGGAAGGGACTATCCCACAATTGTAAGAAGTTAATTCTTTGCAAATATGATACTGTAACAGTCTTGGTGATCCATATATATAAAACAGCAACTCCTATACACAATAAAATCACACTGAGACCGATATGAGTGTACTAGTGTACCTAATATACTATTTATGCTAATAGTAGAAAGCCTGTACAAAGTATCAGTCAAGCAAGAAGATTGTCTTCAGCTGTCAATGAAGCAAAAATCAATTTCTTCATTTCAGTATAGCCATACAAGCCTAGTTCAACTTTCCCTGAACACTAGCAGACTCACCCTCATCTGCCACTCCAATCATTCCAGGTATGTGACAATCTGCAGAGGGGAGGTCTCCCTGGGTGGGAGCTCCTCCTGGAGCCATAGGTGTGGGTAAGCAGAAGACTAGCAGTGCTGTAAGAATCTATAAATAATAGAATATGAATAATAATATGAATCTATAAATAATAGAATATTATAATAATATGAATAAAGATGTCATAAAGATAAGACCATAAAATTCCTTCAAAATTTCTATTGCTTATTCACTTATTAAACAAGCATCTAGTATGTGTCACATGTGGTACTAAGTTAAGGGTAGTTTTAGGTTTATAGCAAAATTAAGGGGAAAATGCAGACAATTTCCTCCCCTTATCAACTGTAGTTTGCAAATATCTGGCCCACCAACCCCTCTCGGAGCAGCCCTTTCCACTACTACCCATAATCGGGTTGGGCATAGCTCACTGTGGTCTAGAAGCATGTATTCCTCCTTTTTTCCTATTCAGCCCCACAAATCTGTACATGTGGGGGACCAGGCAGGTGAGCTAACCTCCTTCTCTAGGTATCTCAATATCTCTAACCTTAAAAATCAGTTCCAGTGAAGTGGATTCACTTTTCTAATTGCCCAACTACTTGGTCAGGCTAGTGAGGTCAGAGGGAGGCCAAAGAGATACAGAGGCAGCCCTGAATTGAGTCCCTTGAGACTATTCAGGGTCATTTTTTAAATTGATTATCTTACTGGTGTCCCCCTGTCTTATTTCCTGATATCAAAACCCCATTCTGATGATCAGTTATAGATAATGAGTTTGAGGGATTTGGGAGCCCATCAAGATGGGAGAATATGACTGTGAGTGGAAGGTGCACTTGTGGAATTTACTCAGCACACATTGACAGGTTTGCAGGTGTGTGAGATCCTGACAGCAGGAGACCCCCCCAGAGGCCATGAGGGAATGGGTAGGCTACTCAGAAGGGAAGGAACGCAAGGAGACCCTCAGGGGATAGGTGGATTTGAGAGACCTGTGATACTGGATGATGCCACTCAGTGATCCTGCCAGAGGTTTTTGGGGTCAGAGAACTTGGAACAGCTGCAATGGCTTGGGGTTTTTGTGGCCTGGGGCTATCTTATCCTTTGTTGGCAGAGTTTCAGTGTGACTTTGCAGGGTATAAAAAGCAGGCAGTCTCTAAATGGCTAAAATTCTGCTTGTTTAGGCTTTTTCTAAAATTACTGAAAGTGAAAGTTTTAGTCTGGTTCCAGTGGAGCTTTTGAGCTAGCAGGTTGGGCCGCAGAGAAGAAATAAATGAGCCAATACATACAGGCTACTTGACTCATTTATGTAACAGTACCTACTCCATAGCTTGTAAGAATTCAATATTAATACATGTGAGATGCTTAGATAGTACCTGATACATAATAAATAATCAATGTTACGGTCCTTATTATGTGACAGTGTTCTGCCTACATTGAGATTATGGAGGAAATAAGAAAAAAGCAAACACCAAAAACAAAGTGAAAAATAGCTTTTCCTAATTATTGAAAGACAACTAAGCACAGACAATAAAATAAATATGGTGTTCATTATTTACAATTTCAGTTTCTTTCCCAGCTACAGGCAATATATTCTGGGTGTTGATTTGTGAATTTGCTGCCTAGAGGCAAATTCATGGAGATAGGAATTTTTCTGAAAAGTCTGCTAGTTATTTTCTATGAATTTCAGACCTGCTGAAAGTTGGTTTTCTCCTCTCACTTCTCCTTTTAAATGTTGGTAAAAATTTCCCATAAGATTCTATGCAGGAGTGGTGTCTTCTTCATGAAAATATCTATTAAGCAGGACATTTGACTTTGATTGTGAAATAACCCTACTTCATTATACCAAATGAATGGTTCTTTGCTAAAGCTCTTGCCCAGAAAATTGTAATACATTCTAGCTATTCTATAAACAGCTAACTACAGATGCCCTGCATTAATGTTTGAAGACAAAGGACAAATTTCACGGCACATTTGAAAAAATTCCTGAATACTAACATTTTCCAGCTGCCTGAAATATTTACTGTCTGGAGTTTAGAGGGACAAATTCAGAAAGCAAGATTGTGAGAATTCAAAGAAAACAATTTCTAATCCTTTGTATTGCCCTCACATGTGTATTATTTACTATATACCCCAGGTGTTTAGGGATTATCAGGTAGCATCCTACCAGGTAGTATTTCAGGTTGCCAGGTAGGATCCTATGACACCCTAATCAACCCCCAACACACACGTTGTTGTCCTCCAGGAAAATGCTATGATATTTCTTTATAATTCATTTTATGCTCTTGAATGAATCCAATTTACAGTTCCCAGTTTTGTAGAGTCAGGCTTTCTGTTTTGAGATCACCTGACTCAGTGGTTACATTATAAAAGGACCAATTCCTAAAAAAGTCCAGTGCTGGTCAGATCCCTTGAAATGTCATAGGTTATCTAAGAGCAGTGCACACATGCAAGAGTCTGCATCCAAGGAAAATATCATTAAGGGGAAGAGCTCAGGTTTGAAGACAAAAAGAAAGTCATTTAAATCAGCATCTTGATCAGGTAAACTTTCCAAGCCCCAGTTTCCTAATCCACAAAATTAAAATGCTAATGATTGAAGACTCTCTGGAACGTGATATGTTAGCTTCCCCCATCCTCATAAAGATTGTTTGTTACAAATAAAGACAACTTTCTGAATTTGTTAGGCAGGAAAAAGAATTTTAGACATGCATTAGGTAACTTTGGAATAAACTGAAGATTTAACAAAATAGAGTTGAAGCTAGGCTCAGCTTTCCAAATCAGCACTCAGAATCATAGTCCAGAACAGGTATGAAAACAAAACGTTCCTGCCAATAGTACTCTCACCTGGATGCCAGGAACTTGACTTTGCTGGAACTGTGAGAAAGGTTAGTATCGGTTTTACTATTTCTTGAAAGTCTCTGCAGTCACTCAGCAAATGATGACCCACTCAGTATCTTTCCTGAGGTTACTCATTTCTACACGGAAGCCCTGGACAGGTGTTCATAGCTTGTGACACCTAGACCCCATGTCCTTATCCTGCCGGGGCATTGAAAAGCCAAGTATTCTTTATAAAGACTGGGGTGCTCAGGGGAGGCATTACACATATGAGAAGGAAAGTCAAAGCTGCTTAATCTTCCGTTCTGCTTTTCCCGATGATACCAGAATTGAGTCACTTCAACAGCAGCAACTACAATGATGGTCTCTCACCCTGCTGCTCCACCACAGGTGGCTCTGGTTGTAGCTTCTTAGAGCCCAGAAACCACCCTTTCATATGGACTTCCTGGATCCATAGATGAACCAGTCAGGTGTGAGCTATGAGCTGATTGGTGCTAAATGACTCATAGTTGGGGCACTGTGAAAGATGGTTTAAACAAAGTTGGAAGGGACTGAAGAGTTGAAGCCTCCAAGGAAAGAAGAAACTTCTGTTCTTGGACTCCAAATAAAGAAGAAGGACTGGCAGCTGATCTTGAAAGAAGAAAAGATGAAGCATCCAGCAGCTGACTCCAAGAAAAGAAGGGCAGACAAAGACCTCTGTCAGAAACTGGGCCTCTGATCCCATCTCTGGTATCATCTGAAAGGAGCACCAAAAGTCCTGAGCCTGGTGTCTTAAAGGGTTGCTTGTTGTTGATGCTGTCCAACACGAAAACCTCTTAACACTTGACACCATCTCTAGGTGGCCAGTAATGACCATCTCTACTGGCTAGTGCTGTCCAGCACTCTTGGTGACCAATCATGGCTGTCACTACTGGCTGGTGCTGTCCAAATCTGCTGTACTTTGTCTGGTGAACACCACCCATGTATGATAGCTGGCCCTTGTGGCTACAGTAAACTGTTGTTTCCCAGTTGGTTATTCCTGGAACCTGAGCCTCTTGCAGTTGTGCATGTGGGTGAGAACCCATAGACATTGACCTCTCCTCAGTTGGACACTTTCATTTAATCCACTATAAACCCCCACCCCCTATTATTGTAGAGGTGTTGCTATAGTTCTAGAACACTAGCTTTTTGGCATTTGGTTCTTTTGGCTTTCATGGCTTTTGAGCCTGGTTTCTCTTAGGTCTATAACAGTAATATTTACTTTTGCCTGCATTTACAAAGTGCTTAGCGATGGTTGAGACCACAGTCATCCCCACTTTGCAGAGGAGCAAGTAGAGGTATAGAGAGATCTGAATGTTGACCTCGTTATTCAGTGGTAGAGCCAGGACTTTGGGATCTGTGGCTTGGATGCCAGACTTGGTTGGGAAATCCCTTTACAATGCTCTTTCACAAACCAGAAGTCTCTTCCACTGTGTTTAATTCCTGTTCCATGTGATGTAACAGCATACTTGAAGCTCTGAAGGTCACACCTTGCAAGAGAGTTTTTGGGAGAGTGGGTTCAATAAGTACGGTCTCAGCTTAGATGACCAGGGTGTGAAAAAAATGCCAGTTTGTTGTCATAGACAGCTGAGATGCTTTGTCATTGAAGGATGTAAACCATCTCTTATTTTCCCCCAATATTCAAGGGGTTGAGGGGATACTGTGCAGTTGGGCAAAGACAGTGAACACAGTGCAGGGAAAAGAGTGTGCATGTAGTCATTTTGATTTGATTTCATTTTTTAAATATATTTTAAAATTTATTTATCTATACATTTCACATCTTTGTAATCCCAGGAATTCACCCCCCCACCCTCCCCACCATTGTCCCCCTTCCCCCCCCTTCCCCCCTGCCCCAACTTGTGTGCTTTAGTTTGGTGGTTTGCTTGTTTTGACTTTTCCTCATGTTTTTGTTAATTTTTTCCCTATATTCCATATATTAGTGAAACCATGTGGTTTCTATCTTTTTCTTTTTGACTTGTTTCTGCTAATATGATTTCTTCTAAGTACACCCGGTTATCATAAAATCATCAAATTTGTCATTTTAAATTGATGAGTAATTAATGAGTAATATTCCATTGTGTGTATATACCACATCTTTTTCATCCAACCATCTGTTTTGAAGCATTTAGGTTGCTTCCAAGTCCGTGCAATTATAAACAGTGCTGCAGTAAACACCCAAGCACAGGTTTCCCTTTATACCCACATTGAGGTCTCTTTTGTGTACATTCCCAAGAGAGCAAATGCTGAGTCAAATGGTAGTTCCATTTTCATTAATTTGAGGGTTCTCCACGCAGCTTTCCATAGTGATTGGACCAGTTTACATTCCCACCAACAGCGTTAAGAGTGTTCCTTTCTCTCCACATCCTCGCCAGCAATTCTTGTTGCCCATTCTTTGGATGTGGGCCATTCTTACCAGTGTAAGGTGGTATCTCATTATGGTTTTGATTTACATTTCCTTATTGGTAGTGACACTGAGCAATTTTTCATGTGCCTGTTGCCCATTTGTATTTCCTCTTTGGAGAAGTGTCTTTTTGATTTGATTTCAAATCCTGGCTTTGATTTTGTCACAGCCATGCCAACTTCAAGAAGGATCAATCCCTTCAGAGGTAGTCTTATCATCTGTGGAAATGCCCCTCCCTTTCAGAGTTGTGGTGAAAGTGGATCATATGATGTATCCACTTGTTGGTCTCAGCTGTTCCCTAGAATGCAGAGCCCATGAGAATACTTCTCTGTTACTACTTGAAATGCCAAGACACAAGGGTAAGAATAAGAAGGGAGGGAGGCAGGAAAGAAAATAAGAAGTGTCACCGGGGTGTTTCTTAAGAACACACTGCTGTTCGCTCAGTCCTGCAGAACATTTCCAGAGAGACTTTCTGGAGTCACTGGGGCCCAGAACATGTTGTCCAGGAAAATAATAGGAGCTTAACAGCTGGATTCTTTGCAACTGTTGCTTCTAAATCAAAATTTATTCCATGAGGCATTGATTCTATGAAACATTCAGGGCTCTGCACCTCTGTAATATGTTACCCAGTCACTCTGCTCAGTCCCTGGACAAGGTTGGAGGAACCCATACATTAGAGATGCTTTCTGCATGTTCCCATCCCAGACAAAATGCCACAGACCAGTCCCTACCTAGGAAGGGGTGTGTGCAAAGACTGTAGGTAGGAGGTGCAGGGACAGCATCAATGCTGGATTTATGTTCATGGGAAAATGCAAGCTATTGCTGAGCAGGTCTTGGTGGTGCCCCTGGTCAGACATACTGTATTTAGGGGCCTGCCTTCTTTGGAGTCAAGATGAAAAGCACCACAGACTCTGCTACCAAAATGGAAACCCTTTCCCAGTCTTTGCTGTTGTTCAATTGTAGCAAAGCAGATTCTGGACCTGTCATGTCTCATGCCTACTTGGTTTGCGTTGGGAGCTTGTGCACTCCACAAGTTGAGGCTTCCCAGGGCTGCTCTGGTGGGAGTGGCAGGGGGGTGCAGCATAAGAATCTACAACAGCTCACCTTAAGGTCTGTGCGCAGTGGGGTAGATGGTGTCTTCCTAGGGTGAAACAATCACTGTAAAATTTGGACCAATTCTTAAAATACCAACAGTTCTGGACTGGTTCTCCCAGCTTCCCTGATATATATAGACAGATTATCTATCTATCTATCTATCTATCTATCTATCTATCTATCTATCTATCTATCTATCTATCTATCTATCTATCTATCTAATCTATCATTTATCGATTATATATATTCATATATATCTATCATCTAATCTATCTATCATCTATCATCTAATAAGTGCTTTTATCTATAATCTATATGATTGATTACTATATGATAGATTATCATATAATCTATATGATAGATTATTATCATCTAATAATCTATCATCTAATAAGTGCTTTTATGTTTAAATTTGCCAGAGTCTTTCCATCTAAACTCTCCACTGACAGTGATGACAAGGAAGTATATAAGTGGCAGAGTCATATTTTTGAAATATTAACTATTTTCCCCATCTGCTATATTTTCCAGTCAAGCAATGATGTCATTGTTCACCTGGCTTTTCTGGAAACAGAGAGGATGAAAAGGAAAATTTCTGGCATTCAGACTGGTGTTATTCAGGAGGATAACAATAAAACTCTAGTAGAATGAGAGAGCTCCTCTTCTCTGCTCCTTCAGCCTCCTAGATACCAAAATCACTTGCTTATGGTGGGGAGCAGAAGGAAATCTGAGAAGCCCTCAAATTGCCTGAGATATTTCTGTCTCTTGCAAAGAATGAGACCTCATGGCAGATAGTAACTTGAATTCCATGGAAAATAAAAACTTACTTGTACCTTAGTTTGTGGCCTGAAATTTATTCATGTTACCCATGTGAAAGCAAAACAAATTATACAAAATTTTTCACAAATTGTAACATTAACTTAGTATAAAATGAAGCTCAGTGAGCCATTATTTTTCTTTTTTTTTCTACTAGTTGCCAAGATATAGAAACAACCCAAATGCCTCCAAACGGATGAATGGCTCAAAAAGATGTGATATATTGACACAATGGAAGATTATGCATCAATCAAAGAAGACAACCTTATGTCATTTGCAGGAACATGGATGGAGCTAGAAGGAATCATGTTAGCAGAAATAAGTCAGAAAGAAAAAGAGAAATATGGGATGGTCTCATTTATATGAGGGATTTAAGAAAAGCAAACAAATGGAGAAGAAAAATGTAAAACTGCCAAAAATATAGAACTGAAACATAGAGTGAGGGAGGAGGAGCAAAATGGAGGAGGGGGAGGGCACAAAAAACTGAGATGGTTCACGGATGATAAGGTGATGGGAGAATTTAGGGTAGACAATGATGTAATATATATCTGTATATACATATATATATATACATATATATGTGCAATCAATAAAAAAATTAAAATATAAAAATGGAGAAATGTGTGCCCTACACCAGATAGTGAGCACTAGGCCCACAGAGGTATGTATAGGAAGGTCCGCCCTGAAGGAACAGCGTGGTCACCAAAGACATGAGGTCACTAGTGTGTTGGTTTAGGGGGAAAAACAACTCTCCGATGGACATTCCAGGTAAAAACAATAGTTTTACCTCAAGCAATATGGAAGGAAGCCTTGATGCAGACTCCAGAACAAAATCTAAAAGTGCTTCCTTGGAGCCAGTCCTTCTCTTAGGATATGCCCCTCTGGACCCTAAGTTATGGGGTCCTGAAAACTTCATGCTTCTGTGCTTGGGAATGGGAGTGCGGGGTGGAGGTGGGGGAAGGACCTGGTTCAGTTCCTCTGCACAAGTGACTTTTATTTAAAGAAAATCACCATGGTAGTGTTAAAACCCCAAAGGTAAAAAGTCTTAGGTATTTATTTATAGTAAAGACAGTTTTTATTTTTAAGTAAAGAAAATGTTCTGAAACAAAAGCAAATTAGTTCCTTTGGGCTATGTAATACACTTCAGCCATGATATCGATTGTTCTCGTCCCCTTTTAATAGTCAAGAGTCTCAAAACTGTATCTTTGTGATTCCCCTTGCATTTTCTATTTTGAAATCATGGTTATTTTAATTTTATTTTTTAATTTAGCTATGTCAGGTATTTACATACCTTTGGGAGTATATCTGTTTCATAGGTTCATATGCTTCACTCACCCTCCACCACACATCCAAGGTCAGTGCTCCCCTTCCTCTCCACATTCCCTCTAATTGTCAGTGACGTTTTCACTAAGTCTAAGATTTGTTTTCCTGAGTTTTGACAGCATGTGTCTCTTATTCTTTATTTTCCATGGACAAGTGAAATTTTTCAATATCTGGCTTTCAGTTTTAGACTTCTTTCACAGAACATAATCATCTCAAGTTTCACCCATTTTGCCCCAAAAGATGCTATTTCAGCTTTTTAATATTTTACAATTTAAGAATAAAAGGCTTTTAAATTTTATTACACCATTGGTTTTATAATTAATTCAATTTCTCTCCTCAAGTATAGTTACATAGATCTTCCACCACCACCTCACCTGTGAACCATGACCATAGTCCCTTGTGCCCTGCCTTCCTGTTTTGATCCTTCACTCTCACCTTCCTCTGTTGTCTGACTCAGATCTATAGTCTGCCTGCAAATTTTGTCTGTCTTCTATTTTTTTGACACTTTGTTTGATTTCCCTACATTCCTCATGTAAATGAAATCATACAATACTTTTCTTTTTCTTTCTGACTTGTTTTGCTTAGCACAATCTCTTCCAGCTCCATCCATTTTGCTGAAAATGGAACAAGTTAATTTTTTATTTCTGCTTGAATTTTTTTTTTTTTACTGGTTTTGGGTCTTTTGTTATTTTTTTTTTCTAGTTTTTCAGGATGGGAGATTAAGTTTTTTTGTTTTTCATTCTTCTTTGTTACTTGATATGAACTTGTATTACTATATATTTTCCTCTTATTACAGTTTTTCATGGTTCCCATACATTATGGAATGTTATCCTCCTTGTCATTTGCCTCAAGACACTTTTTAATTTCTTCTTTG
The DNA here is from genome assembly GCA_004024945.1 of Uropsilus gracilis. Lineage (NCBI taxonomy): Eukaryota > Metazoa > Chordata > Mammalia > Eulipotyphla > Talpidae > Uropsilus > Uropsilus gracilis. The sequence continues at coordinate 53,192 of PVHY01000357.1, read as the reverse complement.
ATTTCCTCATTAATCTGGTGGTCTTTTAGTAGCATGTTCTTCAGTTTCCATGTAATGGAGGGTAGCAGTTCTTGTTTTCTTTTCATGGTTGATTTCTAGAGTGATGCCTTTATGGCCAGAGAGTATAGTTGGTATGATTTAAATATTCATGTATATGTTGATGGTAATCTGGTGTCCCAATTCATGGTCTACCCTGGAGAATGATCTGTGTGTACTTGAGATAAATGTGTATTTTTTTTCCTTGGGGAGCGTGGGTAATAGTGTCCTCTAGATACCTGTTAGGCTCATGTCATCTAGATCATTTTTTTGAAGGCCTATGTTTTTTTGTTTTTTTTTTTGTCTCATTGATCTATCAATTTATGATAGAAATACATATGTATTTCTTACAATGCCTGTTTTCAGATTGAATAATAATTGTCTGATGTGTTTTGTTTTGGTGTTCCTTCATTTCATGCATTTATATTGATGAGTGTTATAGCTTTCTGGTGTACTGTCCTCTTGATCACTATGTAGTGTAGATTGGTGTCGTTGTTATCTTTTAAAATTTAAAGCCTATTTTATTTGACACAAGTAAGGCTATCCCCACCTTATTTGGGGGGCCATTTGCTTTTCAAATTGATATACAGTCCTTTACCTTTAATCTTTGTCTTTGACTTTTACTTGTGTTTTCTGGAGATGATAGAAGGTTCAGTTCTGCTTTCTAATCCATCTGTTACTCTGTATTTTTCATGATGAATTTAGTTGACTTATGTTTAGAGAGATTATTAATACATGGGAATCTATAATTGTCATCTTGTTCATCATTTTGTGGTTCTATTCATTATTTTATTCAATTTTCCCCTTCCTTTTTGGTTTAGAGATTAAGGCTTCTTGTAATACTTCTTGGAGAGAGAATTTAGTAGTGGTGAATTTCTGGAGATTTTGTTTGTCTGAGAAAGTCCTTATTTTTCCTCATATAGGAAGTTTTTCAGGGTAAAATATTCTTTGCTGTAATTCTTTGTCTTCAACTTTTTGAACATATTACTCCATTCTCTTCTTGAGAATAGTGTGTCTTCTTGAGAATAGTGTGTCTTCAGAGAAGTCTGATGTGAAGCTGATTGGTTTTCCTTTATAGGCCATCTCTTTCTTCCTGTCCAGCAACTTCATTAATTTTTCTTTGTCTTGGACACTTGGAACCTTTTCTATTATATGTCTTGCTCTAGATCTCCATTAATTATGGTAATTTGGTATTCTTTTAGCTTCCTACATGTACATCTATTTTTATTTCCTTCTTTATAGTTGGGAAATTCCCCTCAATTATTCCTTTGAATAGTTTCTCAATTCCTTTGTTTCATCACTTTCTGGGATTCCTGTGACTTTTATATTTCCTTCTCTAACTGTGTTGAATAGCTCTCGAAGTGTTTCTTCATTCTTCCTTGCTTTTCTTTTCTTTTTGAGCTCCATTTATGTCTATATCTTTGAGAGCAGGATTCATTTTCCATTTTACCCATTCTGTTTTCATTGTTTTTCCCAGAATTCTTTAGTTCCTCTCTTCATTTTTTAATACTCTCCATTTCCTTTCTTTTCTTATTTAAAGATTCTCAGTCTTTGGTGATTCTGAATTCTTTATCTGTCAGGCAAAGAAATTCTTCATATCAGTGTTATTGGGTTCTGAGGGCTGACTTTCTTTCAGTTGTGTGTTGTTCCCCCAGAAGACTTGCTTGTCTATTTATATTTTCCTTTCTCTTTATTGTTTGCTTTTGAATTTTTTCCTCTGTGTAGGGCCACTGTGCCATTTGTTCCAACTGGCATGACTTTGTGGAACTCCTCTACAAGGGCTTTGGGGACTAATGACCAGGCAGGGTCCAGCATAGTTGTCTCAGTTTTGATGAAAACTCACATGGTGGGCCCATGTGCTCTCTCCAAAGGTCACTGTGTCTCTGTTGTGCTGAACCCTCTCCTACATGTGTGGTTTTACTTCCAGGGCTGGGTTGGGTCTGGTACAGTGGCACTGGGCTTGGCAAGGGCTGGAATGCTGTGCTGGGAATGTATACTCTCCTCAGTGATTTCTATGTCTATTTCACCTTTTTAAAATTGCTGAGTAGTATTCAGTGGAGTATGTATCCATGATTTCTTCATACAGTCATCTGTTGATAAGTTGGTTCCATGACTTGACATTTGTAGACAGCACTGCTGTGAACATAAGAGTGAATATGTCTTTTTGTATTAGAATTTTCATAATCCTTCAGTAAATACCTAATAGTAGTATTTCAGGACCAATGGGATTTCCATTTTCATTTTGTTAAGAAATTTCCATACTATTTTCCAAAGAGGCTGTACCAATTTTCATTCACACAAATAGATTAGAGTTGAGTTCTTTTTTTCCTCCACATCCTCACTAACCTTTGCTGTTTCTATTTTATATGGGCCATTCTCAGAGGGATGGATGATATCTCATTGTAGTTTCAGTTGCATTTCCATTATAATTTGTGAAGTTTAATGTAATCCCAAAACCAAACAACAGTACATAAAAAGAAAACTGCAAATGATATCCCTTTGATTCTTTGAGCTAGCTGAATCTTATTCTCCTCCCCACCCCTTTCCTCTCTCATTACACACACATACACAGAGGGAGAAAAAAGAGAGAGAGGGAGAGAGAGAAAGAAAAATGTGTACACATACACACACATTTGCTTGGTAATGTGCCATAGAAAACATAAGCATAATTTTGCATAAAATAAACTGAGTGTTGGTTTTTGTGCCCTGAAGTGAGTTATTGCCTAAAATTTAAGGAACACTGATTAATAACATTCAGATAATAAAGTGGGTTGTCCTTTTTGTTTGGTTGTTTGTTTTAAGGATATATTTTTTTATTAAAAAAGCAATATTTCTTTTGGAGATAGATTTATTAGATGCTATTATGTAACACGGTTAATTTTCTTAAGTTTGATACCATTATTGTAGGCTATATATCAGATGTCCTGAGGCTGAAGTATTCATGATATTTGGTGCTGTCAGGATGTAAGTTTTAAATGTTTCAACACGGAGAAATGCATAGAAAGAAAGGATAAAACTTGGCCACGAGAATTCTTGAATACAGGCACATTGTATGTGGCCATATTGCTATGTGGAAATCTTTTTAGGAGCATTTAATTTAAACAAGGAAGGTTGTAGGATAACGCACAAAACTATCTCAGAATTAAACATTTAATACTTCTGTAACTTTTGGTCTTTCTGATTGTATTAGAAGATCCAGCTTGCCACCAGGGTCTGGATCAATAGTACTAACAACTGCATGCTGATGCCAGGTGCTGTGCTAAGCACTTCTATAAATGTTATTTAATTGCCCTCAATACCCCAATTCTAAATAGTAGGTGGTATCAGCCTCATTAAACAGACAAGAACAAGCCCAATGTAGGCAGGGCAAGTTGGCAGTAACCCAGTTTTGCCTGATTTGAAATTCTCAGGTTTAACAACTGAAAGAAGGGTAGTGACTATTGCAAAATATGTTAGTGAACTAACATATTTCAGTACATGTTGTAAGACAGGAAAATCAACAGACCAATACATCTATTCAATGTAGGCAATGGGTAATGTGGGAGGTCCTACTAGTATCAGTAGAGACATAATTACAAGGAAATGGTAGCAATAAAGAGGTGGATATACATAGATGTATTAGCATGTGTATTATGCATATAGATGTGTCTAGATATATACACCTGCCATCAGCTTTCTGTTTCTATATTGTGGACCTGGCAAGCTTAAATATGGTATTGAGTCTATCAATTCTGGAATACACAGGAAAAATCAGAATAAATAGGATGGCAGTTCCCTGATAATGTCATTTCATTCAATACTATTTTATTATACTGTTGATGAGAAAATGAAAATTCTGGTCAACTTTGAATGAAATGTCATTATTTACATACCTGATTGTGTTATGCATTGTTTTAATGCTAAGAACTTATTCATGTCTTAAGAACTTACTGATGATGTTAAATAAGAACTTGGTAACACAATAGTGTGTTTCCAAGATGAACATGTTGGGTTGGGTTGACCTTATAGGGTGCTTACTTGGAAATGGGAAGTTCCAACAACAAATTTTACTGAAATTGTTTCAATTTCAATAAACAGAAACAATTTTTATGTTTTTTCCTTTAGGAAATCACTAATGGCTTTGACAAATTTGAATTATCTGAATCCTTTATGGTATTGAAGGAAAGAAATATTCTTCAGTATATCTGATAGAAAGTAACAGGGAAATTCAAGTCAGCAAAAATGTTAGTTATTTTCTTTTTTACTTAATTTAAATTACTTTAACTTAATGTTTTTGTCATTTCTAATATTCCAATTTTGCCACTGTAATTGTACTTTTAATGTTTTTTTGGATGTAATCCTAAAAACTCAAATTTCCCAATCCACTATTGAGATGTAATAAAAAGTGGTACATTTTTGTTTTCATCCCTTAATTTCTGAACTTGCATTTATTTTTATAAAAAAGTTTTGATATCTAAATAAATATTTTTAAAAAATTCATTATTATGAAAGACTTCAAATTTAAAATTATTAAGTTATGTATTTCTAGGATATTTTTTACTTGAACATAAATTAATAGCCATTTTATACCATAGTGGTTTTGATGTAACAATTTCTTCAGGGTTTTTGTATCAGCTTCTTAGATGCTATGTGGTTTTTGCCTCTTAGTTCCAAAAATCTTCCTTTTTCACACTACTTTGTAATACTGGAGTTCAGGTTCTGCAAAACAATTGTAAAACAGTAGGCCCACTCTTATGATATTAAATCTCTGGTTGGATGTTATGCTATGTGAAATTCTATTCATTCTGCTCCAGCTTGTGACAATGACTGAGGCTCTGTACAAAGGAGAGATGAACTCATACCCAATAGATGACACTTCTCAGTCAGAATTTTTTGTCAATTTCTATGTATAATAGAGAAACCTGGCCCCCTTGACAGATACAACATTGCAGTGTGGGAGTATTTTCATGGCACTATATTCATGGCACTATAGAAAAGCAGTGGAAACTTGGAGGACTTTGAGTCCCCAAGAAGGCTGTTAGGTATTTTCCTTTGTCTAGTTGTCATTTATGTTTTTATCCTTGACAAAATATAAAGGAAACAATTGGAAATGCCCTGGTAGCCACCAAAGGGTCAGAATAATTGTAGATATCAAAGAAATTCAGTCTTTTCTCTCTGAACTAACTAGGAGAAAATTTTGACTCTTTAAGCAAAGGAAGAAGACTTAAAGATAAGGTAATAATAGGTAGATTTTCTTACGATGGTATTGAGAATTGAAGTTAATTGGTAATTAATTCATTTTTGTTATATTTCTGATATCCAAAAGAGACCTGATTACTGCTCTACAGAGTGAAACATTATTCCAACAAAATGCTATGCATTCATAACTAATGAGCCTGCTAATATTGTTAATATTTTCTAATATACTATTAATATTGTCTTTACTAAATCATATAAAGACATAAAATTCCTAAGTGATTTGACACTATCTTAGAAGATCAGATTATAGAACTCAATTTAAAAAGTTGCTTATTAAAAAGTATTTTCTTACTCTATGTGCCTCTTTTGGTGCAGTAATATCTGCCTTTAATTTTTTTTTTCTTTTTGAGACTAGGTTTCGCTATTTTTGCCCGTGGAACTGCAGGCTCACGTTGCCCAGGGTACCACAGACTCATGCAATCCCCAGCCTTAGCTTCCCAGGTAGCTGGGATTACAGGCGTGAGCCACCATGCCCAGCTATTTTTTTTTTGGGGGGGGGAACTAGGTCTCGCTATGGGCCCCAGGCGGGACTCGAACCGCGATTCCTAGCCCCAGCCGCTTCATAGGCTGAAGCTTACAGACATGAGCCACCATGCCTGGCCACTTATATCTGCCTTTAGTATAGCCAAATAACAACCAAAGGAGTTACCTCTAAGCTATGCCTAAGGCATATTACTATATGTATATATAGAGAGAGAGGGGGGGGATATATATCTATATAGAAACAACTGTAGAAAGTCAAAATGGTAGAGTGGTAAAGGAATTTTCAAGACCTGTCAACTAGTTGATTCAAGAGTTAGGCCATAAACATCCGAGTATAATTGCAAGGACATGGAAGCAACCAAAATGTCCCAAAACAGATGATTGATGAAAAAGATGTGGTATATATGCACAATGGAATATTACTTATCAATTAAAAACGACAAAATAGATGATTTTATGATAACATGGATGGACTTAGAAGAATTCATATTAGCAGATACAAGTCAAAAAGAAAAAAAACAGAAACCAAATGGTCTCACTACTATATGGGACATGGGAAAGATAAATAAAAATCCATGAAGAAAAGTCAAAACAAGCCAACAACCAAAGTGAAGTACACGACCTGGGGTGGGGGGATGGGATAGGGTGGGAACGTTTGGGCGTGGGGGGACTCCAGAGATCACAGAGATGTGAAATTCATATATAAATAAAGTATTTAAAAAAAAAAAGTTAGGCCAGGACAATCTGAGGCTTCATAACTCAACCATGAAATCCCCTCCCCCCATTTTTGTGATGATTTTTCTCCTATTATTTCCATATTAGCAGCCATAACCTAAGAAGAGAAATGTGTCATTGAAACCATCTGTGCTGTGTCCATGACTGAGCCCAGGTAATATTTCTACTTAGAGGTTTAAGGTCTGGTAGGCACCCAAGAAAAGCTCCATCAGTAAATATCATTGGCTAATTGAAACCACCACCTGTTAATTTGGAGTTTCCAACACCCTTATTTGATCTCCACTGTCCCTCAGTGGTTGGGTGTTGATTTATAAATGAAACATTTCTAGTAGGATCACTCTAAGTTCCACAGCATATCTGGAAGATTATTGACTTTTAAACTAGACTTATTAGGGTTTAAGTTTTATCTCAATGCTAATGATTTATATGATATTAGGAAATTTAATCTTTTTAAATCTAATTTTACTCATGGGTAAAAGGAGTTAGAAGGATTTACATTGCAGAATTGCTGTGCTGATTGAGAGAACATCTATGAATTGCTTAGCATTTCATTTGTAGTAAATGATAATAAATGTTAGTTGTCTGTCCTTTTGTTTCCCTCAATCTCAAAGTTATTTAGCCTTCATTGAAAGTGTCAAAAATATATTTGCACATTTTTTTAGCTTATTTGGAAAGCTACAAAGAGCATTAGTCAGGACTTTCTGGGTAGTAATGCTAAGATACTAGACAGCTACACAAAATTGAAAGGTCCATCTAGAAGCTGGGGAAACTGAGGAAAGTTGCTGAGGCGTGGATTCGTGAATTGGGTTCTGCCTACTCCCCAGTGCCTAAGCAGAAAAACTGGTAGGGAGATAGAGTGAGAAATATAAAGAATGGGACTAGTGAAGAGTTTCCTGGGACCACTTGCAGCAAGATCAGAACTAGGACCAGGGAATGTGTATTTTAAGGACAGTTCTCATTTTCTTTTTGTTCATTTATATTTGACTTCAGTCTCTCCATCATAAATCCTTTTATGCTAGAGAGAACATGGTTGTTATCAGCCAAATTAATTGTCTTCTAGCTCTGTGAGAAAAGTAAAGAGCTAGGATTAGACAAATCCTGGTGAAGAACTGAATTAATCTAACTCACTTCCTCTGCCCAGTATTGCAATGCTGGCTGCTACTAAGGCTATAGATTTATGTTGTGAACCCTGCCCTGTGGGCTCTGGGAGTGGGGTCTGTTACCATAAAGACAGAGTGGTTTTGGACAGACAAAAATGTTCTTTTCATAGCCATACTTATTTTCCATGACTTAAGTGTTCTTAAGTGTTGGATGATAACTATGATAGTGTGTGCCTTTGTTTTCTTCTTGACTGTAACAGGACTACTAACACTTTCTATAAGGTTTTGATAGATAACATTTTAAAAAATAATTTATTTACATATAAATTTCACATCTCTGTGATCTCTGGGGTTCATCCCCCCTCCCTGACCATTCCCATCCTGTCCCACCTCCCCTCCCTCCAAGTTGTGTACTTCAATTTGGTTGTTGGCCTGTTCTGATAGATAATATTTTAAGGAAGTTCTTTCTGTGCTTGGTACACCACAAATTTTATGAGGCATAAAAATAATCATTAGTCAAGAATGATAGATGAGGTCAATGAATTATTTTTCCTAAATTTAAAAAATTTTTTGATATTTCTTATTTAATCTATTATTATGAACAATTAGTTCAACTGATAGATTTTTGAAAAATATTGAATCAGTTTGGATTTTTGGGATAGGTACTTTTGTTTTTAGTGTGCTGTGATTTTGCTACATGCTGAATTTCATTTATTAAAAGTTCATAATTTTTGACTCTTGATTTATAAGTGAGATTGACCTGTGGTTTATTTCTTGTATATCTTTATCTAATTTTGGGATCAGTTTTTTTTTTTTTCAGTCTTATACATACAATGATGGGGCAACTTTCTTCTTTACATAAAATATGGGTCATTAGTTCTTTGTATATGTGGTAGAAATGGCTAGAAGGAATGTGCCAGGGACATTTTCTTTATGGCGAGGGTCTCACTACACTTTAAAATACTTAATGAACTACTCAGGTTTTATAAACTGATTTGAATAATAATTTTTCTCAGAAATTAATCTATTGATAGTTTCATAATAATTGACAAACTTATTTAAAACATTGTGTAATGTTATAAGAATTATCTACAGTTACTTTTCTATTTTGAGTAATGTTTGTGTCTTAGCTTCCCTTTTCCCTGATTCATCTTATCAGAAATCCATTTTATTTGACTTACTAAAGAACCAACTTTTGGTTTTGTTGATCATCTCCATTGTGTTTTCTTTGTTTTAAATTCTCTTTTTTTTCTATTATTGGATTTTATCCCTGCTGAATTCTTCTGTTTTCTTTGATTCGTGTAATTTTACCCCTCCTTTTGAATAGAAAACCTAGCTTGTTTATTTCCAATCTTTGTAACTCTCTAATGAGTATCTTTAAGGCTATAAATACCACCTTAACTCCATTCCACTGCATTTGATGTGTACTGTTTTGTTGTCATCTATTCTAAATATTGTAATTTTGTATATTGATTTCCTTTATAAATCCAGGAGTTATATAAAATTCTATTTTCTGGTTTAGATATACATAGGATTCAGAGAGGAGTTATCTTTTGGGGTTTATTTCTAACTATATTGTACTGGAATTAGTAAACACCATTTGCATGATACGAATTCTTTGATCCTTGTTGAGATTTCTTTTGAAATTTAGTGCATGATCACTTTATAAGTGTTCTTTGCTTCATAGGATGCAAATACAATTATGGGGGCAGAGTTTTATATACTCATTGTGTATAACTGTGCATGCATATATCTCATATTTTGTTTGATTTTTCAGTTGCAAAGAGGTAGTTGAAAATCGGTGTTGTTTTAGTCTTTGTTTTCCTAGCTTAACATTTTCCATCAATAGTAATTCACCTTCTCCAAAGAAAAGCACAGTTCAAAAAATTCCCTGCAATATGACTTTTTGAGCGACTATACTCACATAACTTTTGTTACCCTTGTTCTATTTTATTATTTATTATTGTTGCTAACTTTATAAAGTACCTAATTTATGAATTAAACCTTATCATTGGTATGTATAAGAGAAAAGATCCAGGATATGTACTATCCCGGATTTCAGGCATTCGCCGGGGCATCTTAGACTGTATCTCCTGCAATTAAGGGACTACTTATTTAATTTCAAAATTCTGGTGTAATTTTATTTTGGGTGTTCCTCTTATCTTAAAAAATCCAGCTAAAGAATATTTACTTTTAAAAGATACATTTAGCGCTGTGTAATATGTATATCTAGTGATACATTTGGTCTTCTTATATCTTATTTTGCATCTTACTATTCTCCTGTGCTATTTCTTTCTCTTTAACTTTGTCTTTCCTGATTTTTATTAGACTGATTGAATTTTTAAAAGCTTATTTGCAACATTTTCCCATTCTTCATAGTTTGAAAATTATATTTTTAAAAAAGTTTACTCATCTTTTTCTAAAAATATTTCCAAGTAATGTCCAAAGAACAAGACAAGGTCTTTGGTTTGTTTTTCCTTCCTTTTGTGCTAGTTTTCCAACGTTCTCTATTATTCAGTTCTGAAAGTTATATGCCAACTTGCTAACACATATGTGATAATTGTTATTTACTGTTAATTTATGCTTTATTATTATCAATTTTGCCACATATTAAACTGTAACACTTTTATTTTACAATGATTTTTGCAGTGTGCTGCTTTCTACTTTTATGTTGCTGTTGAATATATCCATTTGTAGTTCTTTCACTGAGGTTTGTTTGTGGAAGATAAACTTTTGAGTCTTTCAGAGTCTTCAAGTATCTATGTAGATAACCTATTTTCACTCTCTTACTGCTTTTAAGATTCTCTTCTCTCTTTATTTGAAAGTTTCATTGTAGTGATCCTTTATGCAAGTTTGAAATAATTTTATAGGGAGTCCAAATCATTTTCATTATTTAGAATTTATCCTTCAGTAGTAGGAATTCTTATTATTTTTCTTTAAATATTTCCTGTCAACCACTATTCTCTCTGTTCTGTCCTCCTGGAAAAAAAAAAAAAAAAGGTATTATCTCTGAAATATTTGTTACTATTCACTTTTGTTTATTTCTACTCCAAATCCCTCTATTCAAAAAATTTTTGTTTCTTAATGAGAGGTTGATACCGGGTGATTAAGTGGGCACTGAAAATTTGACCAGGACAGTGCCCAATAGGTAAACCTATCACTTTCTGTATTTTTCCACCAACATGCAAAGTTTCAAGACCAGTCAGGTTCAGGGAACAACAATAATGAGAACCATTTAGCAAACAATGGAAAACAAAGAGTTACTAAGGGCACAAGTGGCCAGCTATCTTACTTTAGTTGTTGTCCAGTCTTAAAGTCCTAAAAAAAAAAAAAAAAAAAAAGGCCATGCTTCCAAGATGGCATTTTCCTGCCACTACAGACCTGAAACAAGTATTCCAGAAAAACAGCTACACAGCTAAAACGGTGTCTTCCATATTCCAAACAAAAGATAAGATGGTGTCTCAATAGCTTTTCCCTCTCTTATCTCTGGGAGGTGCACTGATTCTATGTCCAACAGCTTCACCTCTCCTATCTTTGGGAAGGCAAACTTGCAGTTTCCAAACAAAAGGAATATATGTAAATTCTTGTAGCCTTTTCCTCTTCTCCAGGGTGGCCAACATCCTCAATAGCCACATTTTGGGGGGTTGAACCTCAAAAAATGGCTTCCCTCTTTTTCTCCTGCAGCTTCTTATATTCTTATCGAAGTCTCCATGCACTGATTCTGTCTTGCCCTGGAAGCATGTCTTACCTGGTATTATTTCTCCTCACTTATGCCTCTCCAAGGGGCCACCACCTATAACAGAATTTGGCTTCAGCCTTCCTTTTTGGCCCCCAGTTACAAGGTTACCTCAGCTAGACGCAACAATTCACAAATTTGTCACTTTTTATGAATGAATAAGTATCTTTTTTTAGATGTTTAAATTTCCATTTAAATACTGCAGATTCCTAAAATATTTAAATGATTCTTTAGAAATAACCAGCATGTCATTTTTATTTCATTATCAACTATTATTTTTCCTTTACCCTTTTGTCTTTGTTAGTTTGTTCCCATTTACTACTGTAACTGAGAGAATGATAAAAATACTCAGTCTTCAGTATTCATTATTATGCTTGTTTTCTTGAGTTTTAAGTTCTTTTTTGTTCAGAGTGTATTATTTTTTAGATTTAAAAAAAAATTATTACACATGTATGCATTTTACATGTCTACCCCAAGGTTCTCCCACCACCTTGTCACCCATGAACCATCACCTTAATCTCTTATGCCCATCCCTCCTCTGATTTTACCCCTCCCAATATCTTGCTCTATCCTTTCCATCTGCTAACAGTTTTAAATTTCCCTTGTCCTTTTCTTTGTTTGTTTTCCCTATATCTTGTATATAGGTGAGATCATCCAGTATTTCTTTTTATATTCCTGGCTTATTTTTGCTAAAATGTTTCCTCCTAGATCCATTCATGTTATTACAAATACATCAAATTTGATAAATAATACTCCAGTGTGTACATATACCACAATTTTCTGATCCATTTGTTTGTTTTGAGGCATTTGAGTTGTTTCAATATCCTGTTGCCAGTAAATAGTGTTGCAATAAACACCCATGTACAGGTGTCGTTTTAAATTAATATTTTTGTATCCTTTGGGTAGATTTCCAGAAGCATGATTGCTGGATCAAATGATAGTTCCATTTTCAGTAGTTTGAGGGTCTTCTACACAGCTTTCAATAGTGACTGGAACAGTTTGCAATCCTTCCAGAAGTGTAAAGTGTTTTGTTTTTTTTTTTCACATTCTTGCCAGGTATTATTTGTTTTTTACAGTATTTTCCTAGCCGCTTTGTGATTCTGAAACCGGGCATCAAAATAAAATCAAGCAAGATATTTAACTAAGCTTACGAACAGGAACTTGACATTTTAATTCCGACCACTTACCAGGTTTATCTCAGCTCACGTGAACAGTAGCAAGACCACACCATCCTAAAACAGGCAAAGAACAAATTTGCTCATTAAAAGACAAAATAGACAAGAGTCACCAAGGGTACAAAGGACCCCCCTTTGATTATCTTACCAAACAGTTCAATCTCTAGTTCAAAAACTGTACATGATACTTTCAGCCATGTGAATTCACATAGTGGCAGCTGTGCCACCTTCAAACCAGATGAAAAAGCCAAGATAGTGTTATCAATCCTTCTTCAAAAGTGGAAGATTCAAATCCAATGAAGAAATCAGGAAGCCGTCCTCAGTTCCTCTCCAAAAGGCACATCTCCAGCATTCTTTCAGCTTCAACTCTAAAGTGGCCCCAAACCAGCAAGAGTCATTTGATACAACAGCATCATCCATTTTAGAATTCTCACAATAAAAACAACAAGTTCTCTTCAGGTCTTCAGACAATTCCCCAATTTCGCAGTTTCAAAGTTAAAATCAGTTTTCAAGTACCATGTTTCCAAGTCAACATACACAGTCACAAGTGTCTCCAACATGCTTACCCAGGCTTCTCATTGGCCTGGGCTGAGGATGGAAACCCACAGTGTGACTTCTTTCCCTGCCCTGCTGCCACACATGCGGTGGCAGCTCCAAGACCTTGAGCAGACCTTGGTGCTCCTCTGCTCTTCTTCTCTTCATGCTTTTTCACTCTTTCTAGCTGTCTCTTCTCCTCCTTAAGTCACCTCACTCTCTCAGTTCCTCTCATGAGAAGGCTTGGCTACCCTTCTCCAAGTCTCCACCCACCAGGGTACAATGGCCTAATGCAGCCCTATCATGCTGGGGGTTACGGGCCCCCAATTTCACCACAGCACCCCTTATCAATTATTTTAAGTTTCTGCTGAACATAAATATATAAAACTTTGGAATTAATTGAACTATGAAATACTCTGGACATGTATTTCTGGGATGGACAAGTCTCTGACAACATTTCAATTTCTTCCATGAATTGGTATTCTCTGTTTCCTCAGATAGTTTTGTTGGAGAATTCATGTTTTCCTAGGATATAGTTTACTTCAGTCAAGCATTACATTTTTCAAGAAAACCACAAAGTATTTCCTTTTAGTTATATGATTTTTACCTATTTCTCTTCATCCTTATTTCACCTTAATTTTTTGAACTTTTCTTTTTCTTGATTTTCTGCATAGTATTTTTCTTCTTTGGGAGCTCATTATTAAAATTCTGCTGTTTTCCTCTTTTATATTTTCTACTTTCCTGTGTAGTAATCCTCTCCATCTGTAGTTTGCTGTTTTTATTTTTTTTAACTTCTTAATTCAAAAGTTAAATGAACTAATACAAATATTTCTTTTTTAAAGAACTAAGAACTAAAAGCAAAGCCATTTATGAACTTTTTTCAACTTTGTCTCATATATTTAAGTAATTTGTCCTATATATTAAAGCTTTAAAGTATTTGTAGCATATATTAAAGCTTAAAGTATCACTGCCACTATTTTGGGGACTAAATTTTTGGAAGAGTTTGAGAAGGATGGGTAGTAGATATAGTTTAGAATATTTGATAGAAGTCACCAGTGAAACTATCTGGTTAGAGAATTTTGTTTATTGGGAGGCTATTGAGTCCTATTTTATATCCTTCACTTGTGATAGATTTGTGTAGGCATTTTGTTTTTTCCTAATTCGGTCTTTCGAGGAAATGTAGTTTAAGAAATTTTTCTATTTTCTGTATGTTTTTCTATTTTTGGTTTACAGATAGGCATAGCAGTCTAATAATGATCCTTTGCTTTTGTTTCCCTTCTCTCTGTCCCAATTCTTTGTTCTTTTGTGGTATTGATATTGGGTCAGAAACAAGCATAATGGGGTACTTAACTAAATTTACAAAGTGAGAGCAGTGGGCCCTTTAAAGCTAACCACTTACTAGGTTCTTCCAAGTCATGCAAGCAGTAGCAAGACCATACTAGCCTTAAGAGGAGGCAAAAACAGATTTACTCATTAAAAAGACAAAATAAATAAAAGTCACTGAGCATTCAGTGGGCCCTCTTTGATTATCTTACCCACCAGTTCAGTCTCTACTTAAAAAACTGTACATGACTACAGCAGTCATGTGCATCTACAAAATAGCAGCTGTCCCACCTTCAATCCAGATGAAGGAACCAAGATGACATCATTGCTCCTTCTTCCAAAGGCACAACTATTCACTTCCAGCCAGAAGAAACCAAGATGGCACTGTTGCTCCTTCTTCAAAAGTGAGAGATTCAAATCTAATGAAGAAACCAGATTGGCATTTTCAGTTCTTCTCCAAAAGGCACAGCTCTGGTGTTTTTTTCAGTTTCAACTCTGAATTGGTCTAAAACCAGCAAGAATCACTTGATAAAACAGCAGCAACTACTTTAGACTTTTCATGATAAGAACAGCAACGCAGCAAATTCTCTTCAGTTCTCCAGAAAATGCCCAACTTTCACAGTTACAAAGTTAAACCAAGTTCTCATGTACCAAATTTCCAAGTCAGCTTACACAAGTTACAACTTTCTCCAACATGCTTCCTGGGGCTCCTCATCCGTCCAGACTAGGGAAAAAGGTAAGGTCACAGTATGACTTCCTTCCCTGCCTGCTACCTGCACATGTACAGCTTCTGTTGCTCCTCCAGTCTCCTTGCTGCTCTGCTCTTCTGTTCTATGCCTTCTCTGTGTCCTCCTCTCTCTCCTCTCCACATGTTTTTCTCAGTCTCCTCCCTAATCTCCTCAGCCTCTTCTCCTCTCCCAGATGGTTGAACTTGCCTTCTCCAAGTCTCTGCCCACCAGGGCTCAATGGCTGCTATTCCCATGCAGCAACACCAGTACTGGGGGCCATAACTCCCAATTTCACCACAGTCCCCCTATCAGTATTCAGCATAATGTCATTTCTTTTATTTCGGAATTCACTTATTTATGTTTTTCCTCTTTCTCTTAATGAGTCTGACCAAATATTTTCCATTTTGTTGATATTTTCCAAAAGAAGAGCAGCTCTTCTTTTACCCTTGTCTTTTTTATTTTGGTTATTTCTATGCTGATTTTTGTTATTTCCTTTCTTCTACTAATGTCGGACTTTGTTTTTTCTAGTTTCGGTTCCTGTAGGTGTAAGATTACATTGTTTGAGATTTTTTTCCCCCATTTTAAGATCTCTGGTCATTAGAACTGCAAAATTCCCTTTTCTCAGTACCCTAACCTATTTAAAAGTTCCAGGGTTTGAGTGTGAATATCCTTGTGAGATATAACTGACCTGCAATAACTAATTAAATTATTTCATGCTTCTTTGTAACTAGCTTTAAATATAGATATTTCTTTAATTAATTTTACAAAAACATATTTACAAGCTAATTTTTCTTTAAAACATTCAAAATAAATTCACAAAATCAAAGAGCATAGAAAAATAAAACTGTTGAATATTTAATTTATAAATCAATAATATTTAAATAGATCTGAAAATTTTAAAAACTATTCTATTTTCATTGTAGCAACATTGCATTATAGCATTATATATTTCAGGTGTGTTCCATTGAAATACAATATATGCATATACTATGTTATGCTCACCCTTCTTGGTATTTCTCTTAACCATTAAAAGGTCTTACACTTAGCTATATATATTTCTAGTGTCATAATGGAAACTAGGTTTTTGTCCCTAGACTCCCTTGGCCTTCTTATACTAAAAACACTTTAAGGACTTTGATGATAATTTTTGCTTTCTGTTTTATTATGTTTTTTTCCCTCTTTGCGCCAGTATCCCCTTATTGGATATTTGTGACTGAGAACTCAAAGTAGATTATTAGAAACTCTCACTCATCTCTCAGGGGAGCTTTGAAGAGTAATATTCCATAAAAATTTGGAATTAAAAATTTAATTAAAGCACATATGTGAATTAATGAGATTGGGGATCACAGTCCCAGTTTAGCTAATCCACTAGATTTTCTTCAAGAGTAGAGAACTAGTAATTTTTCCTGTGAAATTCTTGCAACTTAAAATTTGATGAAGTCCATTTTTTCTGTGTATGATCTGATGAAAATAATAAATAGTTGTTATTTTGAATTCATGAAAGAATCATTTCAACTTAAGATGTTAAGTAGAAGAATAAATTAAAACAGGTAGAATATACGTTTACACTTGCCTTTCCTGGTTTCAGATTAGAGACCACTTATCTGTATTCATCAGACATGGCTTGGCTTACCTGCAATTAGTGAAATGTACTGATTCTTGTTCAGGTAGTATTTTCATCTCAGATTTTATGTTTATTTTCAAAACTTATTTGACCAAGTTTTCACAATTCAACAAATTATAGTAAGAACAAACACTTCAAAATTAAAGTTGAACACAAATATAGCAGGAATCATTATCATTGTATTTTTGAAACTAAATTTTACATCTGAATTTCTTTTATTTTCAGGATAGAAATTTTAAAAAGTTGTTAAGTTAGAGACTGGAATGTCGCTGTATTTAACCCCATTTTTTACTTCCCCAATTTTTTTTTCTAAAAATCTAATCAATATTCATGCTATATGTACAAATGTGTGACAATGGGTGGAGGAGTTTCATGTCTAACTTTTAGATAAAATTGCTACTTCTCTAGCCTCATGTCTCCAACAACAAATATTTCATTGGAATAATACCCTGGCTCTCTCTCACTTGATTGGTGAGATTGGGAGAAAACATAAATTAGTCTTTTGGATTTTCCTCTTTATCCTCCTTCATTTCTTACTCCTTTAGAATCAGTCTCACTTGCTCCTCCCTATAGTAAATCCACAAAGGATGGTGGGAAGGATGGTGATAATTTTATTAGTGAAAGTGATTAGATGGATGCATATAATTCAGGGAGGGATAATTAGCAAGTTGCATTTTGCTGTAGGTCTAAAATGACATTTTTTCCAATCAGTTTTATTAGTAATATGAAGGTATAATTTCTTCTGCTGTTGAGTTTTATTTCTTATTTGTTCTAAATGAGGAAGGAAAGATTGAGTCTGTTTATTTGTCTCATAGTATCCCAAGAGTCGGTATTAGATGCATCAAAGAAGAATGCAAGAGATCAGGAACTGAGGTGATTCTGAAATTATAAAATAACAGAAAGTCTGAAAAACTCTAAGGGAGGCTTTTAGACTCCCAAGCTTTGGAAATGGTGATTTGGACAAATTTTAGTCAGACATAAGTCAAATTGTTTAAACTTTTGTCAATTCACTTTACTTATCTACAAAACAAGGATCATAGTGACAACTGCAAAAAACTTAATAAACAAATAAACATGCCTAATATATATATATATATATATATATATATATATATACACACACAAACACACAGAAAGGAAATAAATGTGCACACATATACATGCTCAACTTAGGTAAACAAATGGTACATGGAAGTTCATAATGACTTTTGTTATGATTATAATTATTATGATTATAACTACAAGATCAGAAGGCTGTATTTAACAATCAAATTGTACAAAGAATTTAAAATGAGAGAAATGAATGGTACTAGATATTATTTTGGTTGATATGAGTAAACACTCACTACAGCTCTGAGTTTTCTGGCAACATGCATTGCTATCACAGAAAAAGAAGGCATATTTGTTTTCTGAAGATAATATTTATTCTTTAATACAGAAGACACATTCACTATTTTGGTTGCAAAGCTTAATCTGTCTATTTGATAAGAAACAGGATGATGGGGGTGATCTTGTGGATGTGGAAGAATTGGTAAATATATTTTGAGCCATACCTTTGAATATTCTAGTTCAAGTGATGAATGGAATGAATAGTTATTAGAATGAAAGGTTATGTCTCAAACTGGGAGAGGAGATTGCAAATAGTTAAAATGTAGTAGGGTAGTTAGCTAGGGTATTTGGAAAATAAAGCAAGATGTATATCAGATTAGTACAAACTAGGAATAAAATCTGAATGTGGACCTTAAGGCTCTATATTTTGTGAATGTCATAATATTCATTATGTCCTCAGAGACATAAGAGCAGTGACATTTGACACTGATTTTAGTCCTTGTGGGATTAGTACCAATGAATCATGCAAGCTAGAAGTTAAGGCTATTGTTTTGGATTGTAGGCAATGTAGACTTTGTTCTTGCTTTATGTCAACCTTGCATTTGCTAAGGGATCGTGTGTTTTCCAGCTCCTTCCTCCTGAAAATGAAGGAGAAAGTAGTCCCTTTTTTCGTAGGCCAGTGTAACTCTTTTTCAGTTTCCCACTTGCCTTGGTCTGGAGTTATACACATTTCAAGGTCTAGGTTTTTGAAAGGATGTATAAGGGTCCACTGTACTTCATGGTTTAGTCTTATTGGTAGTAGCAAGTGCGTGTAAATACATTTGACCTTCATTTGATTCCTTTCTCTTTCAATCTGTATGGAAGGATGGATGAACAAGTGCTTTACAAGCTTCCAACACAAGATAGATTAAACTGTGATTCTGCCCACATTCTGTATGAGACTTTGGACAAGTTACTTGACTTCCTTAAGTCATCTTTTCTTATTGAAGAAATGGCATTGTGCAGGTGAAAATGTCCAGCTCTCTTAGTAGTTCTTAATTAGTTAATCATACATATTCGTCTCCCTGAAACTTTATTTCCTTCAGCAGCTCTTTCCTGGTGGCTAATTCATCTGGTCTTCTGCTGAGGACAGTCCATTTCTCAGCTTTCTCTTTTTCTTTGCATTTAGTAATGAGCACTGGAAAAAGCAAGCTATTTCAGATCTGCCTTCAGTACTTTGCACATGAGAAGAAAAGTAATCCAAGACACTAGTAACAGCTCTGAATTCTTAAAATTGAACTCAATTTCAAGTTTTTGGCAGCTCAAAATATTTAAAAATTTTTATCCCTAAGCTTCCTAGTGCAATGCAGCATTTAAATTCTCCTAATAGATTAATATGATAATAAGTTGGTAAAATCTTTCCTCAGCTGGAATTATGAAATCCCTGAAAGCTAACATAGTAACTGATTTGTTTGGTAATCATAGGATGTTTTTGTGCTTTATGTGGAAATGAATAGTAAAAAAGTTATTTCTCTGCAATATAAATATTGTCATTTCCATTACATCTGCAATTACATTGTTTTTCTAACTTTAGTATTGAAAATATTTGATATGAAACCAGAGGGGGGTTATGGAAGGAGGACTAGAATTAAGTTCTGCTTGTCAATAAAATAAGAAACATCATAGTGTTATCATGATCCATTAATTTATCTGGAGATAGTTTTCTTAGTATAAAAGAAATGTTCCTTCTCCAACTATGAGTGTTTCAAAAACATGTCCAATTTTCTAATCCCAAATTTGACTTGATTTTTACATGGAATCTTTTCTGACAAGTCTAGGGTCCCTCATCCTTACTTAGCTACTCCTTTTGAACCTTCAGTCAGCTGCAGATGGATGGTCCAGCAGATGGCAAGTGGATTTTTAGTGTCAGATTTGTTTCTAATCTTGAATTTCAGTTTAGATCCATGTTGAAGTCTCTGGGGACATGAATTCTTCAAAACTCAGTTCTCCAGTTCAAAATAATATTACTGTAGGGATTAAGTGAAATGTTTAAAGAGTATATTTGAAGTAACCTGAAGTGCTACTGGCCAAACTTGATAGACCCTCTATACTCATTCATGAATTAGTTCATCCTAAAAATATTTATCAGGTAACTGCTATGTGCTAGGCATTATACTAGGAGTTAGTAAAACAAAATTAAAATAGAAAAGTCTTTCCCTTCAGTAACTCACCACTTGGTGGGGGATAGGTCAGTAAACAAGAAAATAAGAGCTTATTAAGATCTATGTCAGATCTGTGCTCTCTGATCTCATCAGTTTTATGATAGATGGATGTGTTGGGTACACCAGGGTCATACTGGAGGAGTACCTCTATCAGTAAGGGCAGGGGTTAGAAAGAATGAAAGGAGAAGATCATTATTTGTAAAGAAAACAGGTTGTACCAAGGCAAGAAAGTAAGAATTTGCTTTTCTGAGAAAACTGCATAAAAATATGCAGTTTTTGCATAAATATGAGCATGG
This sequence comes from Uropsilus gracilis, assembly GCA_004024945.1. Lineage (NCBI taxonomy): Eukaryota > Metazoa > Chordata > Mammalia > Eulipotyphla > Talpidae > Uropsilus > Uropsilus gracilis. The sequence goes on along the minus strand of PVHY01000357.1, from coordinate 32,654 downwards.
AGAAGTCTGATCCCCATGAGATTGGAGATATAGGAGGGGACTATTCATGCAAGAATTTAAAGATCACATTATAAACTTTGAATTTTATGGATGCATTCTAAACTGGAGGAGCCATGTAATTTCACATGCATTTTGGGGAAAATGAGTGTTGAATTTTGGATAATCAATGAAAGTGGAGTAAAAGTGTATGTGACAATTTTGGTTAGGAAGTTGTTAAAGTCTAGATTTTTAATGACAAGGGACTGATTTAAAACATGAATATTGGGAATACATAGAAAGTAGGGAGATTCAAGTAGGAGTAAGGCATCAGTGGCACCCAGGGAGAAAAATGAAAGAAGGATAATTAGATTAATAAATCAGACTCTCAGAGGTCAGTATCATTACACCCTCAAATTCCATAATAATTTTCCTTGCTTTGATTTCTTGCTGATTTTATTCTGATTTGCTTGTAGTTTTTTTAAAGGGAGGCAATGTGCTGGGTCTTATTTAAATAGTCATTGTACATGGCAGTTATATTTCTCTCTGTAAATTAATGTATCTTATTCTGATTAATAAATGATATTCTGGTCTGATGCTTCATTGTTTGTGAGAACTAGAGCCATTCTTAGTATGTTGGAGTATCATATCTTTAGTTGCTGAGATTGACCAAGGACACAGGAAAATTCACCAAAGTAATGCCAATTATGTGAATGGAAAAACCAGGAGGTTCTGGGTCATAATCTTACACTATTAGTTGCCTACTGAGACATTGTAAAAATTTCAAGAGTTATCAATTATGTTTAGTCATTTAGAATTTGATTTTCAGAAGAAGCATCTAAGTGAAATAACTGCTAGACAACTAGATAAAAGGTCTCATTAGGGTAAATAGCATTAGTTAGTGTGTATATAGTCCTCTAAAATGCTGACATGTTACTGAGTTTACTACTTAATCATGCAAAGGCCATGTGTTCTTCACAGTCATTGGGAAACATTGACCTCTTCGATCATTTGGCCTTTTTAGGGCTTTTAAGTCTTTTCCAGGATCATGTCTGTCAACTAGCAAATTGAAAGAGGAAGATCACCCACCAGGTATCTTATGGGTCCATCTTAGATGTGACTCACTCCATTTATATTATATCCTGATGGCAGAAGTCACTTATGTGCTGATATAAAACTACAAAGGAAGCTGGGAAATGAAGTCCAGCAATGCACCAGAGAAGTAGAGAAAGTAATTTTGGGTGAGCTCATAGCTACAGTTGCCACAGAAAAAAGAGAATTAAGAATCATGAAGACATACTGGAAAACTGAGGCTATGGAGTAGCTGAGACTCAGAAAAAGTAGATAGATCTACAAGCAAAAGAGACTGGAACCCTAAGAATGGCAGGTGGTTAGGGCAGGGTCAGAAAAATAAAAACAAAGGGTTTTAAATGGGGCTATAAAATGTTAGCAGTGATTATTTTGCACTCTTCTTGCAATCTGATAAGTCAGAAACTCTCAAATATCTTTTTTTTCCCACAAAGAAACCCAATGGAAGTGTTTAGTACCAATGAGTACTGGATCACACAAATGGTGACCAGAAAGATCTTGGACTCAAATCTCTCCTGTCAGATCCTAAAGCCCAATCTCAATCACGTTACTACTTCCCATTCCAGCCCACAGCAAGGACACCAAGAGTGTAAACAGTCCCAGGAGAGGAGACATGGTGAATCAATGCTCCAGGGAGGTAAACTAGACAAGAATGAATAGTGTTCAATAGAAAGTTACTGTTTCACAAAAACTCTTTTTCAGCCAACATGGAGCCTGGAGCATCCAGTTCCAGGTGTAAAGACACAGTGGTAAGTAAGCTTCTGACTCTTTGGGGCTTATAGCTGAGGGACCACACTAAGGTCACAGCAGTTGCTTGTTGCAGATAGTTGAAGGAGTTGAGAGGGTTACAATGAACCACATCCCTGGCCTTGGCTTCCTCCTCCAACTCTCTACACAGTTCAACTCTGCAAAGATAGAAGAAACTTTTCAGTTTCTCTATATTTTTTACTTTAAAGACCTTTTATTATTTTTATGAGTTAATGTTGGTTTACAACATCTTTATGATTCAGAGGTATAGATTCACCTGCTATAGATTTAGATTTCACACCACACCTACCACCAAGGTGCCCATAATCCTCCACCATAATCCAATAGATCCCCTCCCCATTTTACTCTTCACCCTCCCCTTCCTCCTCTGTTAGCTTTAGTTCAGCCTTCCTGGGTTTGTTTTTGACTTGATTTTTGTCTTATCCTTTGTTTTGATTTCTATATTCCCCACATAAATGAAACCATCTGGTATTTGGTATTTGTCTGTCTTCCTACTCATTTTGCTCAGCATACTCTTCACCCCTGCCCCCCTAGTTCTTTTGTGTCTTTAATACAGCCTTAGGCTCCCTGGCTTCCTCTGTGGTTCTATTTAAAAAAAAAATTCATGTATGTGGTAGATATGATAATTTGAGGCTTTTAGTATGTAAATGATTAATAAAGATTAATATACTACTTTCCAGTGAGATATTTGGATTATGGGGAATGCAAGAAACCGTAACTTAAAGAAATATATTTTTATGAAATTTTAAACAGCATTGAACAGATGGAGACATAATTTTATGAGGGTCAGAGATGCCTTCTTGCTGACCCTGAAATTACATCATAAAAACAGCTGCTAAGACTCCCTGCTGTTGACAGAGCTTGTACTTAGGAGAAAGTCAAGATTAAAACTGAGCTGTAGAATTATAAAGCATTTGGGAAATCTTTCATATAACAACATGGGGCTAGCTTCTCACCAAAATAGCTCAGAAATCTGTGTCATGCAGCTATAGTGAATACCAGAGAGCCTCATGCATAAACCACAAGAGCCTCCTGTGGACAGAGGGAGAAGGAAGAGAGGTGGGGTCATGGGCTTAGAAGTGAAGGTGTGTAGAATGAGATTAATCAGGCTGGGACATGTAGGGTAGCAGAACATCTGTGAATTCAGCAGATTCCTGTAGCTCTTCTTAGCTTTGTTGGTCCCTAAAATTTATGAAATTGATGCATCAGGTTTGAGGAATTGAGTGAAGTGTGAAAAATTAGGCCATCCCAACTCATAAGAGACTGTTTTACAAACAGATGCTTTTGTTTATCTTATAGAAAACTACAGTTGACAAGAAGACCTGAATACTAATGTTAGTCTGTTGATGCATTATTTCTCTAAAAAGAAATTCTTTGTAGATAGCAGCATATTGTAACTTGCCATTCAGAATTTTTCTCACAGCATTAGCGAGCCCCCTACTCCTAACTTGAGAACTTCAGGCTATAAGACCTAAGATATATCACTTACTGTTCATGAGCTGCAGTGTCTTCATCTAAAAATGGATTTTAAAAAGTAGGGAGAGAGAAGAAAATGAGTATACATATGTAAAGTATGCCATGTGACTGGCAGCCAGCTGGACAGTTAAAATCTATATTGTGAACATATGTCCACTAGGGAATTTTTTGCATTATATTCTAAGAGGGATCATTTTGCTACCATGTCAGAGTTGCAAGGGTAAGTCTCAAATGAACTATATAAATCTGTTGAGTTCTATGTTCGAAAGAAAAATAGATTGTAACAGGATGGTTCATAAACACTATGTCTAGGGGTGAAACTGTATAGGGGGTCTGGAAATTTCTGAGATATGAGTGGGAACTCACTCTTTTTGATGCCAATAGGACATGATCCTATGAAACTGAAAAGGAAGAATTTGAAATAATTTGTAAATGCCTCTAATTAGAAGCTTTCTAAGTACTTCATAACAATATCCCAATTTATTGAAGATGTTAGACCTTGTAGGACACAATTCACTCATATAAAATCATGAGTCCTTCAAGGTAGGTAGTACACTCTTCCAACAGTACAAGAAAAAAGGTAGTCATGACAGGAAGTAACCTTATTTGCTCTTCGGTGCCCAGGCATCAGTCTGTTCAAGGAAGCCTGTGAGTTAGGAACATCTCTTACGTATCTGCTCTGTAAAATCTAGGAAAGGAGAGCAAAATAGCCTTATTGTGAATTTCTTAGGCTCATTCATGTCAGATCCTGCCTCATGTTCAGGAATACCCAAAAATCAATACCCAAAAATCAGCCTCTTGCTGAAATTTATGCAAGAAAAGTCAGAAGGTACCCTATCTGGAATAGCACGTGGACATAGTAGGGATTCACTAGACATTTCTTAACTGACTGGTCTAGCTGTATTTTTCTTTCAGTAGAAGGATATAGTGCTGCTGTTACAGGAAGAATTTGCACCCTTCCCCATCAGATTCCCACATATCCCGGCTGATGTCAAACTTCCTGCCACCTAAGTCACTGCATAAGTCTTCATCTCGAACTGTTGCTCAGCTCTGTGGTGTCTTTCCTAGTAATTACATATTGGATCCTCAAGCTTGGAAGATGGTAATTGCATACAAATAGCATTTTGAAAGAGTCTTGAATTTGCATTAATCAGTGTTAATGGACTAATTAATTACAGAGTAAAATTTCATGTCAGTTTCACAAAAATGCATCAATCCATTCAGTAATCGACCTTTTCTTTCAAGGAAATCTGTATGGGTATATTCTTCCTTCGGCAAAAGCGAATTAGTCTCATTCAGGTCCCTTTCTTAAGTGTCCATACTTAAGACACACAAGCATGAAGTGCACCAGGCAGGGTAACATGAACTGCAGTGGAAACTATGTTCCACTGGATCTCAGTTCGGACTTGCCGAGCAATGACTTATCCCTAGACAACCTCTGTTCCCACATTGCTGAAATATTCTTTTTAGTGCTGTGGGTGTTCCATTAGCTAATGCAGGCAAAGTTCCTAGTGCTTGGCAGACACTTTACCTGCATGGAAAAGCCAGCATGTCTGCTGAAGGAAGATGTGGCTGCTAAGATTTTAGTGAGGTGTCTGGGGTTGGAGCCTTCGTTCTCTGCAGAGTGATGGGCTAGATTCATATTTTTTAATATTTCCCCTACTACCTAGGGGAAAAAACAACAAAGACTTCTTGAAGAGGCAGGAAAATCTATCCTCACTATTACATCTCTAGGGAGCATGGGGACCCCATGTGTGAGTACCCCAAATCACACTGAGTCTCTTTGAATCACTTTCCTTCTTTTCAACTACATGAGATGGGGTAGGGATATTTATTTCTAACTAACTTAAAATTAAACTCTGACTTAAAGTATGAGGAATCCTACTTATTTCATCTCTTCATATCTGCCCATGCATAGGACATTTGGCTATTCATTTTTACAATTTTTTTTGCAGCTATTATATATTTCATAAATATTTATCGAGCATCTAATATAAACTGGCTTGCCAGTTAAACCTTTTACTTAGTGGACCAAAGTTGTATAATCATCCAAGGACTTATATCTCTCCTCCGAGGTTATCCTCTAAAGTAACATTGATATTCTCATGAAAAAAATATTTTATAAACTTCAAATACTTAAGGTCTTTAAAAATAAAAAAAAAACTGTTTTAAGTCCCTCCATTGATTTTCTTAGCTCCTCCATTGATCTTTTAATATCCTGAAGTTTTTCCATTTTCTCATTTAAAGTTTCAATCATGTTCTGTTCCTTGATTGTTTCTCATAGCATTTTTTTCCTTTTCTGAGTCTTTTTTTTTGTACATTTCTGCTTTGTTGTTGTAAACGTTGTTCTATTCCTTTGAGTGTCTTAATTATAGCTATTTTGAGTTTCCTCATCTGAGGGGGAGGAAAGTTCTTCTGTGTTGATGTTGCTGGGTTTGGAGTTTGATTTTCTTTCTGTGTGGTGTATTGTACCTTGGCAGTTTGTGTTTTCCTTTATCACCAGTATTTGCTTTAGTTTGCTCCGCTGTTGGTGGTATTTCTGTTGTGTATGACTTCTCCCCTCTCCCTGAAGTTTTGGATGTTTACTTGATGTTGAGTGCTGGGGTCTTGTGGAATCTGGGGAAGAACTAGAGCCTCCCTCAATGCTCTCCAGAGTCTATCTCTGGTGGCTGAGAAAGTGGGGGTAAGGGGAAGGCACTGACTCCAGAGGTTGAGTTGTTGAGACCTCACCACTCCCAGGAGCAGTGGCTCAGAGTCTTCCTCCAGTGGCCAGAGGGCAGAAATTTACCAACAATTCTTGGTGGAGGTTCCCTCATGTAGGGTACAGACTGGGACACAGATTGGTCCCAGTCTGCTAAGAGATGCCAGCAAGTTAAGTAGGATGAGCTTCCTAGTATGGCTGGGGGATACAGTGAACTGCTAAGTCCTCCAAGCTTACTGCTTAGTCCTACATCCACTCCTGAGGATCTGGAAGCCTGTTCCAGGGTCATGGGTGCTCACCTGGTAGTAGCTGAGAGTCCTTGGTCCAGAGAATGACACTATGAGGCTCCATCTGTGACTTAGTCCTCTGGATGGTGCCAGAAGACTGGGTGAGATATGCTTCCTGGTGCAGCTGGAAACATGCTGTGAACTGCTAGATTCTTCAAGATTGTGACTCAGAACTCTGTCCACTCCCAAGGAGTTGGTTTGGTGTTGGGGTCAGCCATGAATCCCTATGCAGGTAATGCCACTGAAAGTCCCATGCTGGAGTCCCATCAACTGGAAGGTGCCTGCAGGCTTAATGGGATACACATCTACATTGAACTGCTACATTGCTCTTAGTTGTGGATCAAGAAAGAAGAAAAAAAGAAAAGAAAAAGAAGATAGAAAGAAGAGAAAAGAAGGAAGAGTAGAGGAAGAAAGTAAAAACAATGGGGAAAAACAAGTTAAAAAAATCGCTTGTGGTTCAGGGCTCTGTCCACTCAGGCAGCACCTGCTGTTGGCATTACAGTCAGGGCTGCTCACCTTGGGGAATCTGAGGGTCTCAGAGGTAGGCTAGTGTTCTGGGAACTCCAGGCCAAGGCTGGGTCTACTGGGAGGTATCAGCCCTCCCAGTGGATAGGTGCAAACGTGGAATGCCCTTTCTCGAGTAGCCAGCGACCAGAAATAATGGAATCTTTCTCTGGTTCTTGAACTCCCTAGAGAATTCCTGATACTGTACTGTCAGTTCAAAGAGTCTTATTTTTGCCAGAGGCTTGTAACAGTTCTTTTTTTTTAATAGTTGTTTTAGGAGAGAGGTTTATCTCAACTTTTTTATTCTGCCATATTGTGAGATAGTGACAGTCAACAGAATGAAGAAATACCTATGAAATGGGGGAAAATATTTGCACATAGTACAACAGATAAGGGACTTATATTAAAGATCTACAAAGTGCTTGCACACCCAATAAAGCAAAGCAAACACCTCAGTCAAAAAATGGGCAGAAGAGCAAAAGGACAATTCTCAAAAGAAGAAAAATCAAGTGACCAATATGTATATGAAAATATGCTCAATATAACTTATAATCAGGGAAATGCAAATTAAAACCTCAATGAGATCCCACCTCAACCAGTGAGAAGGGCCCATGTTAAAAAACGCTGGCAACAACAAATGCTGGTGAGGATGTGGAGAAAAAGACGTGGAGAAAAGGAACCCTCTTACATTGCTGGTGGGAATACAAAATGCCATTATGAAAAGCTGTTTGGAGATTGCTTTACAACACTAAAAATGAATCTACCAAATTATACATCAATTCCATTCCTAGGAATTGACTCAAAGAAGACAAAAACATAAATTTGAAAGGATACCTGCACTATTATGTTTAGTGCAGCACTATTTACAATAGTCAAGATATAGAAATAACTGAAATGCCCCCAAAATAAACAAATGGATCAAGAAGATGTGGTATATTTACACAATGAGATATTATTCAGTGACAAAAAAGGGCAAACTCATGACATTTGCAGCAACATGGGTAGAGCTGGGATTTGCTAAGTGAATTAAGTGATAAAGAAAAAAGGAAAATAATGAATGGTTTTATTTATATGCAGAATTTAAAGAAATCAAAGAGAAGGCCAAGGAAAAAACAAAACTTGCGAGCTGACCAAGATTTGAGGCAAATAGCAAAGGAGGAGAAGGGGATGGGTTCAAAATAGGGGAGGGAAAGCAAAAAGATGGTTCATGGTGCTATAGTAGTGGAAGAATGTAGAAACAACACTTGAGGGGAGAAATGAAATACTGTACAAAAGTGAACAGCAATGTGAACAAAAATAATAGTGAAAAATAAATAGAAAATATTTTCATATTTGTCAGTATGTTTTCCATGTGTTTGTGATCAAACATAATCAACTCCTTACTAATAGCCAAGACATCCATTTCACAGCAAAATTCACACAAAAATCCAATTAATCAATAGAAGGTTATTGTTCTGGGTCTTGTAACAAGTCATGTCATATGCTGTAGTCTATTCTGGAAGGAAGCTGAGAGACTGCATGAGATACAATCCTTGATTATTTACTTCAAATGAACTAAATACAGAAGTCTCCCAGATTTGACTTTTTCCCTAGACTCTGAATTTCACTGGTCTCATTAGCCTTAGATATTGGAATTTAAAAGACTGGAGAAAAAGTAAAGCTGAGCTTGTATGACTCACAACGCAAGTATTTGTGTGCACATTATAGTTTTTATATTTCTTTTAGGAAATTAAGATTTCATGGGTCAAGTTTACCCCAGACTCTGTGAGCTTCAGAGTGATGCCACAGCTCACAGCTACAGAGAAGTACTTTCTTGCACATTTGCTTTCAAGTGAGTCTCAGGAGATTTTCTAACCTTTTGATCATGTTTTTTTTTTTTTGTTTGTTTGTATTTATTTTTTTGTTGTGTCATATCCTAACAGTAAGTAGGTCCTAGTTCATTCCTTCCACTTAAAATATCACAGAATGTTATCTATGAATAATAGACTATCTCAGATGCATCCCTTGAATTTGCTCTTTTAATTTCAACGGCAGTTGTTCTTTCTTAAACTTTATCAAACTAAGAATCCCTAGATATTTTCCCCTAGTACTGAGTTTTCTTTTCTTTTTTCTTTTTTTTTTTTTTTTTTTGAGACTAGGTCTCGCAATTTTTGCCCGTGGAACTGCAGGCTCTCGTCGTCCGGGGTTGGGTACCACAGACTCAAGCAATCCCCAGCCTCAGCTTCCCAGGTAGCTGGGATTACAGGCGAGCGTCATCACACCCAGCTATTTTTTTGGAACCAGGTCTCGCTGTGTTGCCCCAGGCGGGACTCAAACTGCGACCTCTAGCCCCGGCCACTTCATAGGCTGAAGCTTACAGGCACGAGCCACCGTGCCCGGCCTCCTAGTACTCAGTTTTCTTTTTAGGTCCTGTGGTCTTACATCTAGCTGAGAGACAATTAATACTTTAACTCCTTTAAAAGTCACAATTAATGTTTGTAATGATTTCTAGCAATCTGTGGCTGGCTGTGTGGATTTGGATCATCTACTTGTTTTCCCAGGAATTGTCTCTGTGAAGAGAAAGATTTTTCAAAGACCTAGACTCAGCACACAAACCTAAAGGAGGATTTCATGGAAATCAGAAACAACATGTGAGAAAGAAAGAGGAAAGAATATGGACTCTGTGTTCTAATTGTCATGAACATGTCCCAGAAGTGATATTGTAGACATAGCTAGCCTGCTCTTCGGTTATTAAGTTTGGATCATGGAGATGATGTGCATAATTATCTCATTTGATCTGTAGCCACCCCATGAAACAGACATTTCTCTATCTTTTAATTAGATTGGCAACAGAGTGAGAGAGGAGTTTACCTCTGAAGACACATTCACTTTGAAACAGAGCAGGGATTCAGACCTAACTCAGTTTTGCACCAAATGTTCTTTTCTACATATGGCACCATCTCTTTCTGTTGATTTCTCAATTTTCTTTTCAGTTCAAAAAGGTGTTTTAAACTATATTAACATAGGGGAACAAGTCTTATTCTCTCCCTCCTTTTCCTTTGGTTGTAGGCATTTATGTTTCACAGTTGCCTGAGTGAGATGATGCTCTGAGGCAGACAGATGCCTTTCTCCCCCCATGCTTTTGAGCACCTTTTATAAAATCAGTATATCTTGTAACTTTCAGCACACTGAATGATTCTTATACTTGCATGTTCAAATACCCAACTAGAATCTGAGCTTGCCTAGAAATAAGTGATGGTGACTTACTTCTATTTGTGACACAAGTGTGAAACCTTTGAAGCTGCCATTTGGAGATGGAGTGGATGACTAAGAGGTTACAACGTTGAACTGGTGTCATAAAAGCTTTTCTCACAGACACTGAGAAGTGATTGCTAGATCACAACCAAGCAGCAGTGTCACTCTCCACAGAGCTGAAATTATCTCATACTTAACATTCCCTAATTTCACATTCAGAAGTGTTCAAGGTTATCAACATGGTATTTTCTCAAAATAGACCCAAGCTATTCTCCCTTTCTCTAAAATTTAGAAGTCAAGAGAATATTCTGCTGTCATTAAAAAAAAAAAGTCCATTCACTCACACATGCACAAGTGATTTGGAACTCTAGGATGTTTAGTCTAAGAGAGCCATAACCAAAGCCTTGCTAATCTGGTCAAAACTGAGTTCCCCAAAGATTTATTTGTTTGCTTATTATCATATTGCATCTTTTGCACATTAATTCTCACATTTATTTTTGTTTTCACTTGAAATTTTATTGTGTTTCTATGCTTTTGAAAGCCATTTCCCTCCCACCCTCCTGGAAGCTCCTTTGGATGCTAGGTAATGAGTCCTACGCCATATTTTGTTTTCATTTCTTCACAGCTCTGGTAGCGCCATTGGAAAACGGCCCCTGGTTTCAGTTGATCAGGTTTTAGTCATGTGAAAATATTGTTTGTGTGAGTTGGCTCTGGGTCAAGTTTTGTGCCAGGCATAGGGACAATTAGAAATAAAGTTCAGCCCCTCCTGGAGATTTTCTTTGATTTTACTGTAGTTCTTGGTCCTCTTCTTCACATTGTTGAAACATACATTTGGGCAGGGTCTGTTTCAATTAAAATTCTGCTGTATATGCTCTTCTCTGTTGTCTCATACTTGACACCTGCTCACTGAAGTTTGAACTTGTCACTAAGCGTTTCTCACTATGATCTCTTATCCATGGAAGGAAGAAAATGGCCAAATTGTGATGGTGTTCTATAGGGTAAGTCCTGTTGGGTTATTTGATCATTCCAAGGAATATTTTAGTCAAG